>SRPW01000288.1:0-26779 GCA_018360225.1 Claviceps pusilla | reverse complement strand
AAAAAAAAAAAAAAACAGGCCATACTTGACATTATAGTCTCCTGCTCAACCCGCCAGTGAACTGACTGACACGGCCCGAAAAAACGGTCAAAATGAACTTCCCACCCACCACGAACACGATGTAGCGCATCCCAGCAGCACATCTCGTGAAAGATAGGCACTGGCCCAACGACTGAGCCTCTATACAACAATGAACCAGAATGAAAGGCACGATGGTATCACAGCCCAGTACTCGATCCCTTGGAAAACAAAATGCACCGAACAGTATCGTTCCATACGTCGCTGTATCCACAAACTGGGCCGTAACAGACATCATAGTCTCGAGATAGTTTGTGAGAAACTGGGCATGGACACTTTATCTATAAATAGGCTAGAACGGACCCTGCAGTCGCAGAATCCATTAGTGCGAAAGTGGGTTTATTCTCTATCACTAGAAACTAGGCCACAACGGACATTATAAGTCTCGAAAGAAATTGGTGAGAAAATGCCAACACTGGCTCGTACTGGTTCGTTCAAAAAAAAGAAAAGAAAAGAAAAGAAAAAAAAAAACAGCAATGCTTTGCAAAACCGAAAATCACATTCATGGCTCGAGTTCATCACGTCAGTACTGGTGCCTCTTACCATGCTGGAACCACGAACCATGTCTCGTGGCGTTCTTTTCTCCTTGTTTTGCTTTCTCGACTCCATAATCATGATACTCGTGCAAGTCCTATTCTAACATGACCCGAACAGACATGCGTCCCCCATGCTTGCTTTACATTCTTTCTCTTGTCCAAACTACACCTACCACCTCCTCCCAAACATGGCACTCTCCTCCCTCGCAGCCTTCTTCCTCAGCACCCCTTCCTGTCCTCTTGCACTTGCACCTCGTCCGCCAATGAGCCTCCGCCGATCCTCTAGCGGACCCGGCGGCGGTGCGCTCGCATCATGGTGACCATCAGACTTGAATAGGTTGATAATCTCATGGAGACCTAGCTTGAAGGCTTCCTTGCGCGCACCGCCCTCGATTGTCTGCTCCGCCAACTCCCGCTTCTTCATCTGCAGGTCTAGGATGCGCTCTTCTACGGTATCTTCCACTGTGAGCTTGTACACGACCACGTCGACCGTTTGGGTCAGTCTGTGTACTCTATCTATGGCTTGTTCTTCGACAAACTAAACGTCAAGAAGTTGTTAGCATCTTCTGATCGTTACTCTCCCTCGGGTGTATCGAGTTACAGAGAGTACAGGTATGAATTCCGAAGTTTTTGCCACACAATTTTGGTGTACATAGTTTCGGGATTACCTACGACCCATCGTACGTGGCGGGATCCATGTAGGGAAAAAAAAGAAGAGGGGACGTACCGGATTCCAAAACGGCTCAACGATAATGACACGCGTTGCCGCCGTCAGATTCAGACCCAGACTGCCGCACTTCAAGCTACACAGCAAGATGCGAGTCCTTTTGTCTTCGCGCAGTCGTCGGAGACTTTCTTCGCGCGCGTCGTTCCTCATGCTGCCGTCATAGCGGACGAACTCAAAGCCGTCCTCGTGAAGAAATGGTTCCACAAGATCGAGCATCGAGGTAAACTGAGAAAATACAATGAACTTGTGCTGGTCGGCTTCCTTCCGGAGAATCTTGGAGATTTCTCGGATCTTGGCGGATGCACCAACTTGCGACTCGCTGCCACCATCGCAACCGTCATCCTCATCGCCATCGAAAGATGAGCATGACTCCGCTCCTGTTTCTTCCGCATCTGAAGAGTAGTCGTCGTCGTCGTCGTCATTGTCGACACCATGTTTTGAAGCTGACCCGACAGCTCTGGCGGGCATTCTTTCTTTGGCCTTGGCTGATGGTGTATCCGTCAGAGTCTGCGCAGCCATGGCCTGGGTCAAGGCATCCACAGAGAGTAGGGACGCATCGTCAGCTTCGTCAACGGATTGATATCCTTTTTCCTTTCTAGCCGTTTCGTCGTCAACAACAAAACTGCTCAGATTGCTCTGATCTTCATCGTGGACTTTGTCGTCGTCATCATCCGAGTCATCTGACCCAATCCAATCGCCTCCACCTTCAGCGTTTTCGTCGGCCTCGCCACCTGCTTTGCCAAGGTTCAAGTCGCCGCGCTCCTCCTCTGGTACAAGCCAGCTGCCATCGCCCTCCTCCTCATCCTCGTCGTCGTCGCTATCGAGGACAGCGTTCCGGTTGCGAAGTCGACGTTGAGCCCTTTGAGTGGGTCGTGCACCTGCTTCTTCTGCCTTGAGGGCTGTTTTCTTGTTTTTAGCCTTCTTACTCTTCTTGCGCCTTGACCCCTTGTGTGGCGGTCCTTTTTTCTCCTGCACCCGACTGTTAAACAGGTCGAGATCCTCCTGACAGTCCGCACAGTGATCCCGTTTCGACATGGAATCATCAGGTGACAGCTCTAGGCCGCAAATCGAACAGCTCTTCGTGGCGATACCCATTCCGGCGAACATATCGACCATGTCATTGATATCGGTGCTTTGAGACTTCTGCGTGGACCCGGTAGATAAGGCATCACTGTCCTTCTCCAGCTTGCCCTCCACCAGTTTTGGGTGGTTACATACTTGCCGCAGCCGCAGCAAGAGTGTAAACGCGTTTGCGTAGCTGACCTTGTTCTGCATCATGACTTCCATGTTCCTGTCCGCGCGAGCCTCTAGGCGGTCGTAGAATCTCCGCTCAGCCGGTGTCAGCTTGGCAGAAACCGTGATGACCTTGCGCTCGGTGTGTCTGAAGCCCGTGGTAGACGCTTCGCCTTCGGCGCTTGGCTTGCCTCCGGGATTCAAGGCACCATCCACTTTCAATATTTCCTTTGTCCGCCTCTTCATGAAGCAGCGCAGAAGGCTATGTAAGCGGCGGATGGCAATGTGTCCTCGCCCATTCTTCATCGGCGTATCGATATGCTCTCTCCACTGCTTGAGGTCGTCATACGGCCTGATGCGAAGAAACTTTACTAGTGACTGAAGGTCATCCAGGTTGTTCTGCATCGGCGTTCCAGACAAGCACCATCGGTACTCTGAGCGGAGTGCATAGCAGGCTTTTGTCGACTTGGCATTCCTGTTCTTGATGGTGTGCGCCTCGTCCAGAATCACCCGCCACCAGCGCAATCCAAAGCAGCCGATCTTGACATCGTTCGCAGCCTCTCCAGAGTTGCCAAATTCAGACACCAGGATCTGGAAAGTGGTCACGACCACATCGTACTGTGCCAGTTTCCTGGGGTCTTTGGTTCTCTGCGGGCCATGATGAACCAAGACCTTGAGGGCATGCGAGCTTTCAATCTTGTCCGCAATCTCATGCTCCCATTGTCTGATGAGCGAAAGCGGTGCAACTACCAACGTGGTCTTCTCAACGTCTTCAAACTGTTTCTTCCAGCCAGCACTACCCTTTTCCGGCTTGCGATTGGTGAGGATGAGGGAAACACTCTGCAACGTCTTTCCCAGGCCCATGTCGTCGGCCAATAGACCTCCTTTGGGCACCCTGCCTCGTTTGACAGGGCCGAGTTCGCGGCCACGCATCCATTCCACGCCTTCCACTTGATGTGGCAACAGCTTCACCTTTAAGCCTTCGATAGACCCATCTTTCCCCGCAGGACTCTGTTTTTTGGGCTTTCCTTTCGTAGATTCTTGTTTCTCGTGTGATTCAATCTCTTGGCTCTGTTCTGCCTCTTTGCGTTCAGATCGGGGTTTTTCGGTGGATTCGACCAGTGGTCCACCCTTCTCCTTCTTCTCCTTCTTCTTCTCCTTCTTCTCCTCCTCCTTCTCCTCCTTCTCCTCCTCCCTCTCCTCCTCCTCCTCCTCCTCCTCATCATCATCATCGTCTTCTTCCATGCCACCTTCTAACAGGGCCTTCAGGTCCGCGCTTGCTTTCGATGGATCAGTATAAAACACCTCGTCCGAGTAGGTCGATTTCACTCTGGCTGAGCTATTGGAGTCAAACACAGGTAGTGGCGGCGCCCTGCGCTCTTTGTACGACGGGGGCTTTGGGCCCGAGATTTTTGTACCGCCAAGGTGGTGTTCGGGTCGGCTCCTCTGGCGGATGAAAATGTCGGCCTTCTGCTTACGAGACGACACCATCTTCCCCGGGTGGCCAAACGCCGATTGACTGCCCATCGTGCCGCCGAGACGGGACTTGTCCACGTCCTTGAGAACCGATGCCTTGATTGAGCCAAAGGCGCGATGGAGCTTATCGAAGTCGTCATCGAAATCGAAATCAGACGTGCTTTCGGTTTTGCGGGTGACTTGGCCACTAGCAGCCGCCTTTGGAGGCACGCGTTCGTTGACCATGGCGCTTATGTCTCGAAGAGCGGCCGAGCTGCCGTGAATCCGGGAGAAGAAGGGTTGGGCGAGACTTGCACCACTGGCAGAAGAAGATGGGTGTTGAAGAGACGAGTTGGGAAAGTCTGCCTTCTTCTCGGAAGCAATGTTGTTTCTGGGTTTGAACGCGAAAGCTGCACCCGGTTTGTCTGGGCGGTCGGAGGGGCTCGGGGCACTCATCGAGACAGCTGTCGCGGCAGCTGTTGCGTAAGAATCAACCTGGTCATTCAAAGACGGCTGTGAGAAACTACAAGCTCCAGTGCAATGTTCACAGCTGCCATGTGCCGCCCGTTATTTTAGTGTTGGCAACAAACCTGCCGTGACATAATTGCTGTGGCAACGGCTTGCCCCACATGGTGGTACCAAGTCGAAGTGGTCGAGCAGTGGCACGCAATTCTCCAAATCTAGGATATGTATTCCATCATGCCGATGCAGAACCGAATCCAGAGCCGGGTTGGTTGACCACAAGTTACCGCTTGCGAGTATGAAGTGTGTTTTCAAAAAGGTAGTTGATTCAACAGACGTGGCCTCCCCCCCTGAAAGGATGCATGACAGGTCTGTCGTTACTGAGCAGGACGCAGCAGAATGGGCTCTACACCTAGGCATGCCCATCTAAGCGAGGCATCTCAAATAAACGTCAAGACTCTGGTTCAGAACAGCTAAATCCCAGCAGAATCCTGCCGAACACATCGTATTGGCGTGTACTTGAGCTTATAGGGACGGCTGGGCTACAGAAAATCCACAGCAAAAACCTGGGTAAACTGGAAGAGAATCATTTCTATGCGTGAACCGTAGTTGAATTTGCACCTTTTTTATCGCTACCAAGACACATGCACAGTCAAATTCAAGACGCGGCACACATTTTCATTGTCACGCTTGACAGCAGGTGCAACATTGAGAGCCAGCGCTACTCGCTCAAAGTCGGGACAAGAAAGGTGAAAAAAAAAGAGATCTAGCTAGACCTAACCGAACACCAGCTTGAAGATGTCGTTGTAGACAAAGTATTGACCACTAGTGTCGCGGCTCAGTTGGAAAGACTGAGAGAAGTTCATGGCGCGCTCCTCCTCATCGACCTGCAAAGTATTGCGTTAACATTTATACGAGCCTCCATGGGGCGTGTAACTCTGGAATTATTCATACCAAGAGTTGACCAGTGACAAGGATGATGATGCCGCCATTGTCGTTGGAGGGCTGGGCATCAAGAGTGGAAACCTGGTGCTTGACCTTCTGGAACGGAAGTCCCTGTAATACAAAGTCTGCGGTCAGTGATCCGTGGTCGACTCTTTATTTGCCACAAGAGGGTGGGGGGAAGGCATATGCAGCGTACAGAGAGCTTCTCAGTAATATTGGTGGCTCCTAGAGACGAAGCAGACTCGAAAGTGAGCATAGAGTTGTCGCGCTGCCAAGAGATGGTATGTCAGTAACAGACACCAGGAGCACCAAAACGTCGCATTCGTCCCCGCACGTACGTAGAGGCTGGCCAGAGCCTTGCGGTCGGTGTCAAATGTGTTGTAGTAGAAGTCGATGAATTGCTCTGAGTGTCATCGTTAGATGCGAGGATCCTGTATAATATCCTGAGTTCACAACGGCAGCAAGTGTATCAACGTACTAGCAACATCCTCAAAGCCTAAAAACAAACAATTAGTCAAATCTGAAGCTTTTCTCCTCCTCTCTTCACGGCGCGCTCTATGCAGCGGGAGACGGGCTTACTGGAGGCCATTGTGAATGAGATTTTGGTTCCGAGAACCGCGTACAGATAGATCAAGAGACAGATACAACGATAGGTCGGAGCAGGCGGGAGCAGAACTGGCGAGATTCGACAAGTCCGGATCGTTGGGTAGGTCGCAAAATGTGCCCAAGGTCGAACATAAATGCTCGAGCCGGATGGTGGGGGTCTGAGGGGCACAGCGCAGATTTAACTCAGTGGGGCTAAGCTGTGCAGGCTGACGTCCTGCCTGCCTTGCCAGGCATGGCATGGCATAACAATAGCCAGTCCGCGTGACGTATGAATGGGCAGTATGGATAGCTTCATAAATACCCGCTAAGAACATAAATGGTGGGGCAGCATTCCGTTAATGGGTTCAGGCACTTAACAGAGCCACCTCTTGACTGCCATGAAAAAAAAAAGAAAACTTTTTCAAGATCCCAGCATCTGCTCGTCCTGTTCTTCTTCTTCCAATTCCACGACATTCGTGCTCGCAACGCATAATGACGGCGTCTAAAGCACCTCAAATGTCCCATGGCTGACCAAGCAAAGGACAATGCTTCTCTAGCTCTTCACAGCTACTCGGGATGTCAATTGACATCTTGGAAGTTTTCAAGCCACGTTGATGGTAAGCGCTTTCTCAAATCCACCACTCGTGGATTCTCATAACCTTCACACAAACGCATCGTCTTCCTCCCTCAAATGCATTGGCTTTGCAGCCGTTGCTTCTATGACATGATGACAAAAACTGCTTTAAGAACGGCCAACTGAATTTCCGTGTTGATCTTAAAAAAATATCAAACTCAACAGTCTGACATAGAAAACATTCCTCGCAATCTGCCTTTTCACTGTTTCATAACAATGCAATTGCTAACATAACCGGCTGAAGACTATAGCTACAGCTTGTACTGCTCCCTTCCTACCAGCCACTCACGCGTCCCTGATTATCCCTTGTATCATCGTCTGCTCCTATGTGTCTTGTTACCTCCCCTATACTCTCTGTCTCTGATAAACGAGATCATCGTGACAAGTCCAGCACGAACCAGTGGAAAAGTAGACCGTGAATTCCTCTCAATACTGCCATTGACGATTCAGGTTGTAATTGAAGTGTGAGTCGTCAGCGTAGCTCATGCACCGCCTAAGCCCAAATATCATCACACCTTATAATGTCACTTTTGCCTGATCAGCTCTTAATACTGTCTGGGTATTGCGTTATTATCCCTCTGTTCCAAAAGCCGCACAAACGTAGAGCATACACGTGTGCAAGGGAATCAGATGCTTCTCATGCCATTCGATTTTGGAGGTCGGTGTTGCTATCAAAAATAACACGAAACATGGCGACCAGCCGGCGCGCTCTCCAATCTCATCGTCTTGGAGACCGCCAAACCATGTCTTCGTTTTTATAAAAATTTCTGCTTAGTTTCTCAAAATTGAATCCACAAGGCCTACGCGACGCTGCACCTTTGCCATAGGAATAATGGCGCAGCTCATGTAGACTCTATTGAGTCGTGATCATGAATAAAACAGCATGCTGTTGAAGAAGAGAGCATCATGTCGCAGAGTGCAGTGGGTGCAATGCAGATGGGTAAATAGGTACTCAACTATGAATGTCACTTGTGTCCTCGGCACGGTCTCACATCTAGATGCACATACATATGTACGCGTCCTATATGCCTTGAGGCATCATTTGCTTGGATTGACTCCTGAAGATCTGAAATTCTCTGTACCCAAATTCTGCCAACCAGTAACAGGCAGGCAGGACAAAAGCCCGAAATGCTAGCTTTCGCTTACGAAAATACTCGCCAGCTTTCTGTATATACAACAGCATTCTAGCATACACTGACAGGTTCTGCTGCGTCGTCACCACGTCTACAATTTCTTCGCCACTTAACCCTTCCTTGCGCGTCGTGGTCCATATGCTCTGAAATCCCAAGTGGCCGTGATAAGTGTGTAAGAGTGAGGGTGTGAGTGAGTGTGAAAGTGAGACTGTTGTGTGTGTATCGTGTGCGTGTGCGTGTGAGTAGTGTTGTCTGTGTGCTTCCCGCCTTCTTTTTCCGTTAGATAAAACGGTTTCGATGCGTGAAGATGCTCGACCGTCATTCAGCACGAGGCTATGACAACACGGGGGCGTTTTACGTGCAACACAAGCAGCAACCCAGGGTGAAAAGGGGGTTGCCAAGTAAGCCGGTGTCGCTCTTCATCCTTACAGCTCTTCTTCTACTTCTTGAATTTTAGACGGCGGCATCGGAGCCGGTGCTGATGTCGAAGACAATGAAGCAGAGCCAGACACGGCCGCATCCAGAGCAGAACTCAAACTCTGTGTTGTGTTGACCTTCTCTGCTGCATCGCTTATGTCTACGCTGGGCCGCGCTTTTTTCAGGGGGCTCCCTATGAGTGCTTCTGCCGGAGCTCCGTTGCCAGCCTGCACAGCTCCAGGTGGTTGAAGACTTTTCGGCACCTGAGGTGTTGGGCTACCCTCCGTTTGACTTTGTTGAGAAGCTTCTGGTGTCGATTGGCTGTCCGGGTCTGCCGAGTGCGCGCGCTTAAGCTATTTTCGTGTCAATATCAGTAAAAATTACAGAGGCCAAAAAAAAAAAAAAAAAGAACCGAGAGATGCCGTTGAGAGCACGTACACGAATTCGATTGACGCCATCTGCGAGCTCCCCTCCGAATTTCGAATCATCTGGAGCAAGCTTTCCGTCGCCATCCTTATCATCGTCTGCCAGTTTGGCGAGCGCATCACTATCATCGTCGTCATCGTCGTCGCTGTCCTCTGCAACAAATCCATTGCTCTTCCTCCGTGCCTTCTTTCGTCGAGTAGCTTCGGAATTCTGGTCCCGAAAAGCTGAAAAGCCTACAGTTCCACCGGATTTGAGGGGGGCAATGCTGGAGAAGTCGAGCTGTCCGGAACGTCGTTTCGCAGATCCGGGCGCAGCTGGCGGATTCTTCGATGAGTTGAGGACGCCAATTTTTTGCAGTTGTCCTACAATATCGAGTTAGTCTTTTGTTCAGAGCGATGTGTTTTAGGCTGTTCAACATACTTTCGCCCCTGTAAAAGAAAGTGAAAACCGCATATGGCTTGTCAGGTCCGTCAATCCCAGTCACCGTTTGGGTACTAATCGTTTTGGGGTCCAGTGATTTAGGCTTGGCAAAGCTCGTGGTGTGTTCGACATCAGCATCAATGTCATTGCTGGTATTGCCAGAGTAATCGTCGTCGCCATCGTGAGCGTCAAACTGGGGAGAATATTCGCCCTTTTTAATTTCACCAGATGCAAGGACCCGAAACATGGCAACCTTGATTTGGCCAGTGGCCTCGGGGGGCTCGTCATCATCGTCCGACCACGAATCTGAGTCGAAGACGGCCTCAATCGGCGAGCCGTCATTAGCGCCATACCTCAAGGTGGGTTTCCTCGTAGCCGACGCAAGTTTGCCAACGCCGCCTTCCTGTACCATGGTCTGCCTTCGCCGGCGCTTCTCGAATCTTTGGCGGCGCTTCTCCAGCTTTTCAGCAGCGTCATGGCCCTTCAGGTCAAGACCATTGAGCCAACGCTCCAGACCGACTTCGCGGAATAAGAACTCTCTTTCAGCCAGACCACCGCCTTCGGATTCAGGAACCTGGACCCAACGACTATTGACCCAGGTCTCTTCACCCGGGCGCAGCAGAGTCGCAACCTCTTCTTTGGACCGACCGTCGAAATAAATGTAGGCAGCAATCGTTTCATTTTCGGAATGAGTCATGGGAATGTACGGGCTGACTATACCGTGGTGCTTGCCCCGCTCGTGAGGCAAGCCAGGCGGAAGACCCCCTACATACTGAGGCCTGGGATACGGCGTATCGCTTGTGGCCTTTGGGGCGGAGTATGGAATGGGGAGTCCAGGAGTGAGGAGAGTGATGGAAATAGCAAATTTTGCTGGCTCAGGTTTGTTCGAGTCGGCAGTGAGGTTCGGCTGCGGTACAGGTATATAGGAGCTGATTCGAGAGACTCTCGCTTGCCTCTGCATGCCGTACTCTGGCAGCGGGGCACCATTTGCGTGAATGCTCACCGCAATGCCCTTGAAGCAGGGCATGGTGGTGGAAAAAATGGCCGCCGGTTCGATGTGTAATGTGTACGGGTGCGCCTCGTCAGCAGATGGGAACTCTTGAGACTTGGCGTCGGCCTGCGAGCACGGGCACGGACACAAAGCTAGGTCCAGACGTCGGCGTTTGTGGTTTCGTCGAGGCTTGCCAATCGAGAGAATAGATCAAAATGGTGAGGGGAGGGCCGACGAGCAACGAGACTGGAGCAATATGTCTGGTCCACGGTAGGAGCGGCTTCAACGTCGGTGCTGGGCGGTGATTTGGCGGTGATTTGGCGGTGTTTTTGGCGGTGCAGGCGGTGTCTGAGGCTCTTGGACTGGCAGACTCATGATCTCCAGGCAAACAAAAAGGAAGCAAGCGGGATGGCCTGGCGGACGGCAATTGGCAGCAAGCAAGGCAGTCGGAAAAAAGCGAAAGGGCTCGTGGTTAGATGCGCAAGGATTCACGAGCACCGAGCATTGGCTCGGCACGAGAAATGAGCGGTATAGCGAGGGCGCGCAGCGGACATGGAAGCAGGATAAATGAAGAGCAGCAGAGAGCAGCAGAGAGCAGCAAGCAGCAGCCAACGTTGAACGTTTGAATAGGCAAAAGGCGGCATGGGCACATGCACGCACCACTGGGGGGGGGGGGGGGGGGGGGGGGTTTCAGCTGGGGCGTGACTGGACGGTGGACTTGAAGACTCCAGCAGTGGCAGCACTGAGAGGCAGCACTGAGCAGTGCACCACAGAGCTACAGAGGCGGGACACAGCACAACACTTGTGCTTCCCACATTGACGACATGGACTCTCGTGGTCTCGGTGCTGTCTGGTCTTTCCGTCCAAGTTTCCATTCTGTTGCCAGGATCCAGCAAATGCTTCTCCCCACCCTTCTCCGATGGGCTTTGACCATATACGGCCACGTCTGGTATTTCCCCGTTTGCATCACTTTGAAACACACACCCATCGTCGCCGACTCCGCGTCCAAACAGATCCGATGACGACAGGCCTTGGGTTGGCGATACCACATCTACTTCCCAAATTACAGTCAACTGCCCCCAACCACAAAACAGGCAAAAGAGGGAGAGCAGTCGTGTACAATATTTATTATCTTCAAGTTCCAGCTCGAAGTTCCGATACAAAAGAAAAAAAATGGACAAACAGAACACTCGCACCCCTCCACCCGAGCTAGGCATTGTACGCCCATTACAATTAAACCGGCATCA
Source organism: Claviceps pusilla (assembly GCA_018360225.1). NCBI lineage: Eukaryota > Fungi > Ascomycota > Sordariomycetes > Hypocreales > Clavicipitaceae > Claviceps > Claviceps pusilla. The sequence continues at coordinate 15,490 of SRPW01000288.1, read as the reverse complement.
CAAGCCACCGAACCAGATTTGAAAAAAAAAAAAAAAAGATCCAAAAAGACCAGGGAGGGTATCACGAAATTGCGTATTTCTCTCTTTTCCATTCATTCTTCTTGTTTTTTTTTCTGCCACGACCCTCCCCTCCAGGCAACTCAGTCCATGACATTGCGAGATGCTCGCCGACGAATATTTTCACTTCTCTCGCCCTTGTAGCTGGTTGCCGTCATTGCGATTCGTTTGTCTCCAGCAATTCCACTATCGTCGTCATCAAAATCGTCCTCATCATCGGCTTCAGCCCCGAGCATTGGTATATCAGAAAAGGCTCGTTCCTGGTCATCGCTATCTTCCAGCTTTAAGCGTACTTCCTTCTTGATGGCGACTTGCTTTCCGGGTGCGTTTGAGCTAGCCGGACGATCGGAATAGTCATCATCCTCGGCGTCTGATGCATCGTTTGCTTTGGCTGTCGAGCTCTTGGACATCACAATAGTGCTCCAGACGACCCATGCCAGACACATGAAGAGGACTTCACAAACCCAAAAGACAGAAGTAAACGTCATGTACGTGAGCAGACGGTAATGGAACATGAGCCATCTCAGTCCACGTAGCTGTGCGGTCAAGGTCAATGCTGTCTCGTATATTTGAATATGCTGCCCGGCTTCAATCTCCACTAGTGCCGTGGTAGGCTTCGTCGCAGCTTTGTCAAAGTTGACTCTTTCTGCGAGCTGGATAGTCATAATCCGGCTCTGTGCGCGAGGAAACAGCAAATAATATCCAAGGAAGAGCACGCGCTTTGCTACGGAAAATATGGGATCCTCGTAGGGCATCAGGGCCGGTCGACGAGATTGAAAGAGTACCTTCTGGCTGTCCAGATATTGCTGCATGCCCGCCGTCCGTCGCCCAGTTGTAAGAGTCTGGTGGCCCTTGCCACCTTCTCGAACCAAGTACAACGACACCATGAAGTTTCCGCGCTCCGTATTTGGAGGTGATCGTGGCATGGACAACGTCACCGAAACATCGTAGTCCTGGTTCAGTTTGGGCGGCGGATACGCCAGTGGCACGACACCATATGGGTTGACCCCTGATCTATACAACGCAAACAGGCGTTAGAATCCCAGGAACCCTTCAAAGGAAAAAAAAAGGGGGGAAACAAAAGGGAGCGTCCCCCCCCCCCCCCCCAAAACCCAGCGAGTTCATGACGGTTTTGCAACCTACTGATATTGAAGAAAGACCGGCGTGGTGATGAACTGATCAGGAACAAAGTTCTGAAAGAATAGAGCAGTTGCTAGGGAGGCCAAAGCGAAAAGCGACGCGGCAGTGGACACGAGCAGCACGACGTTGACAGCCGCCCGTTGTGCCGATTTCGACGAGACCATGCGTGCCGTCTCTTCCAAAGTATCCTACCGAAACAAGTCAGTCCCGTCAACACGAAACAAAACATTAAAAATGCAGCAAGACTACGCAGATAAACGGCGCCTACCATTTTCGATGATACTATGTGATTCTCACAAACGGCAAACGTTGGTTCCAACGCTGCCGGAACATGGATGCGAGTTAAGATTGAGGTCAAGGTCGTCATTGACTTGTCATTCATTAAAGATCAGACATCACATGCAGGCAGATTAGCTTGTGGAAAGTGGGTCGCCACGGGGACGACATACTCCTGGCCTGGCTGGGCCGCCGTGTGGTGCTGCTTCGTCACTGGACTGGATCTGACTTCCCGAATCCACTGGCAACTTGGAATTTGGAAGCACGATCCATTATCGGCACGAAATTTCCTGCATCCTGAATTCACTGGCAACTTGATCAAAGTTGGCACGGCGCATGGCAGCGAACAATCATCACAATTGCAACTTCACTCTTTTGCTTTGCAACATATTCTCGGTGTGTCAGAAGTGTCAAATTTGGTATATTCCGTGCGTACTAATGTTCTCGAAAATCATTTTACAGAAACCGTGGCCTACCTACAAACATACCAGACCCAATATAACCCACCTAATCCTACAACCAAATACGTCCGGCAGAGCATGTACATGTATAGAGCTCATATATCCTGCGCCCCGCTCTGACCCTACATTGCGTTCGTTGGTGACTATTTACAGCCATCGTCATTTTCGAGACATCAACTCATTTCAGCATGGTTGAAGGTAATTGCTTGGGACCAGGCCAATACGTCCGTCACCGTTGTGGACTTCTGCTTCCCACCAGCCGTCGTCTTGGTGGCGCAAAACAGCCAGAAAGTCTCCCTTTCCAAATCCAAGTTCCTCAGGTATAACAGCCTGATACATGTAAAGAGCACGAGCTGTCAAATTGGTCAGCATGTATGACAGCACTTGAAACGTAAAAAGATAACTGGAAACTCACCAAAGTGCAGAATCGGCCGACCATCGCGTGTATACTGTCTGGATGGATCTGCAACACTCTTGCTACGTGGTCGGGATCCTCCATCATAGAGGTCTACGGCCCTTCCTCGCTGTGAGCCATATCCGGCGGAGCCAACTGGAGCCAACTGTACTGCCATGTCGGAGCCGCCATAGCTGCTATGTGGCCGGTCGTACTCGCCCCTGAAAGAGGCTGGAGAGGCACCTCTAGCAGAACCATGGGGCGACGCTGCCCTCTGGTAGCGCTGATCCGGTCCTCGCTGCTGGGACATGCTCACCTGCGATCCGTTCCGATGGTGGCCGTTGTACGGATTCGGCGATGCAGAACGGTAATGCTGGTCACCACCTATTCGTGGTTGAGGAGATGGGCCGCGTGTGGGAACCGGCGAAACAGCCCGAGGCATGTCATTTCCACGCGTGGCTGGCCTAGAGGCTGGCGAGGCCCCACGGTGTCCGGCGATTCCAAAAGCTGCACGTGGAGGAGCCGGCGAAGTAGCTCGTGGCATATCATGTCCGCGCGTCGACGGTCGAGAGACTGGAGAGTTTCCGTGGTGTCCAGCGTTTCCAAAAGCTGCACGTGGAGGAGCTGGCGAAGTAGCTCGTGGCATATCATGTCCGCGCGTCGACGGTCGAGAGACTGGAGAGTTCCCCTGGTGTCCGGCGTTTCCAAAAACAGATCGTGTATGATCTGTAGCCTTCTTGGTCGCTTCTTTCATAGCACGAGAGGTGACGGCAGGAGGTGGTACGCCAAGTCGAGAGACAGCAGCTTGGTTGTTATACGAGGGTGGCGCCTCACGACCATTGGGACGAGCTGATCGGGGCTCTGCTCCTGGTGCCGGTGTGGCAATGCCGTGATAATGATCGGCCGACATCCGAACGGAGGATTGCTTGCCCAAATTGACGTCTTTGAGTTCGGCCAGAGCCATTGCGATCGGATCCGATTGCTCAGCTTCTATTCCCCGAAACTGTCCACTGCGCTTCTGAGTCTCGGGGGTTGTGACGGGAAGCACATTTTGTCCAACGCCCAAGGCGAGGCTGGCATTAGCGTCTATCGGTTCTGGGCTTGTCGTTCGTTGCTGTGGTATATCAGTACTTCTGTCTTATTGTCAGGTACGACAAGGCCATCTTACCAGTTCTCCTCGAGGGTTATTTGCGGAATGCCACGTGTTTCTAGTCTGCGGCGGAGATCGTAGTTCTCTAGTACTCTTGCGACGGAACGGGCTATGGTTTTGGAAGAACCCACTCTTCTTCTTGAGGACGCTCTTTTCTGGACTGGAGTTATCACTCATGTCCTGCTTCACAGGAGACGTCTTCCCACTCGGTGGCTCGACACTACTCATTGAAGTCGGATTGGAGCAGTCACTGTACGACGCTCCGCTAGATGGCCTGGCTGATGACGTGTGAGAACCCCTGTCAGAGGGAGGCCCGACTGGTCCAGTCCGGCATAACATCGTCATTCCATCCACGGGATAAGGATCATGAGGCACTGCAGCTAGAGGTCCATAATGATTGGTATCGTATTGGGGCGAAGTTTGTTGCCCGCGCTGTGGCTCATCCATCGAATTCCGCATGGCCGGTGGAGGCTTCTGAGGAGTCACAGTTGTTTCTCGACTGCTCGATTGCGCGGGCTCTCGATGCGCCAAATTATTGGCTAGCATAGAGTTCGGGTCATGGTGAGACTCAAACATCGACGGTTGCGGCGAGGAAGAGCGAAAGGCAGGGTTGATGCTTCGAGGAAATTGGGCAACCGAGTAGTTCTCGTCCTCCGAAACTTCAGACTGGCTATCATTGACATCCCCTCGACAGAAGTTGATGTATTTGGGTGGGTCTGGAATCTCCTGGCCGGTTCCTCTCTCGGTGATGAAATGGATGATATCCTTCTCGACTTCCATATTCTCCAGAGAAAGCCGTATTTTCTCGCATGATGTATCGTCACTGACACAGACTGTGGAAGCAATATTGGCAAATGTCCACAGGCTACTTTTTGTGAAGTCGAGCCGCTCCTCCTCGAGGTCTTGGAACTTATCCGCTGCCGCCTTCCACTCTCTATTCCATCTGGCGGTGGTCTCCTCCAGGATCTTCACCGCACTCTCATATTCTTGGTTGGCCGTGGCAAGGGAGATCTGCGTCTTCTCCAGCTTGGCTTTATTGCGACGTTCTTCCTGCCCCATGACCATGTGTCCCTGGGCCAAGTAACCCTTGATCTTTAAGCACTCTTGTTCGTACTTATCGCGTGTCTGTGTAGCCAAAGCATAAGCATATATCGATCGGCGTCAAAGGAGTCTCATATATTGTTCGTAGAAGGATTTGCATACCTTGTTGACCTGTTGAGTCTGCTGAATCTTGGTTTTCAGGAGTTTTTCAACCGTGCCTTGAACAATCTTTCTCCGTTCCTTCATTCCTCCTGCAAACGCAGCTAGGGGCTCTTCAAGTTCGGTCTTCATTTGTCCGGCAATGCTCTGGTGTTGTTTTGCCATGGCCTCGACTTCTCCTCTTAAAGTATCTAGTGATGTCTTCAATGTCCCTGTCTCCTGAGACCCTAGCGATTTTCGACTCAGGTTAAGCAATTTCCGCGAGTACTCCTCCTCGATAGAAGCACGAGCTAGAGAGTATGTAGTGTCAGTAGGCTGTATTCAAACTCGGTCAGTCAGAGCCATCTTACCTCCGTAAAAAGACTTCAATTCATCGCACGTAGTCTTTGCGTTTTGCATACGCTCCAGGAGGGGTGCGACTCCTGCATCTTCCTTGCCCCAAAAATTGTTCGCAACTTGTAGAGATAGCCCCTGTCAGTACCAAGTGTCCCGTACGGCTTGGAATCTGTACCGAGAACTTACAAGACAGCGCCACTGCCGGTATTTCTGTCGTTGCAGCAGGCATTCTGCCCACTATTGGATGACACCGTCGTCAAAGATGTCGCTATGAATGTAAAGAAAGACAAGGCACAGTTGGAGGAGGGTCAGAACAGAGAAGAGTTCACAGTCGAGGGCCGCAATGATAAGATACTCGAATGGAGAATAATCCACTCCTTTGCCGAGAGGATGTAATTGGGGTACTCACGAACTGTTAAGACGACCCTCGTCGATAGCTTTATTGATTCGCCCTGTCGTTGACCAGGCAACGTCTGTCTGAGACTGCTGCACGTGATATCCTGCATGAAGCTGGGAACCCCGCCCCACCACCCGGATTCGAGGGCTCCGGCAGAACGTACTGCCGTCCTGATGCATACCTTGTCCATTCTCTGTCTGTACAACAGCATACCGATACCTTGTGCTCTCAGCCCGATATCCGTACCTCCCTTACACCATCGCCTCGCACACGTCTCCTGCCTGCATCCCGTATGATTTGCAGTATCCAAGGTTTCTAGCGACATCTACGACTCCTTAACTGTCTCCAAGTTTGGCCCCCACAAGCTCTCTGATTCCGCGGCATTCTTTCACAGATCGCTACAATCATCAATCATTCCTGTGCTGCAACCAGCCGGTTCGCCCGATTTTCACTATCCCTGCCAGCGACTTCACGTCTCGCCGCAAGACCGCCTCAGTTTGTGGCCGCATCTACAAAGAATAGTTTTCGTTGACAGGTCTGCGATTTGACAAGCGATTCTATTCCATGTAGGACGGCTCGTAAACCTCCTTCCTTCCGACCGCCACATACCTCCTCCGTGAGCTGTCTTCACACTGCTTGCTTAGTGCACAGGACGACGATTCCCCACGAAGCCCCTACCGTCGTCACTAGAGACCTCCATGGTCCCTCCACAAAGATCGGGATCATTTTCGCCCAGCTTAGCCCACACGCTACAAACTGGAAACTATCATTCGCCGCATTCGTCGCACGCTGGCGTCTTGAGTGCTGGCGCAAGCCCCAGCACCAACAGTCCGACAGGGACCAATTCCCTAACAAAGATTGTTATCGCCCAAGTATATCTTTTACTAAGTACCATCAAAGAGGATCCGCTGGATCTCACCAAGTTTGACATACAGGCGGAGCAGCTAAAAAAGGTGCGTTGGGTCTCTGAAATGGAAGCTCAGCCCAAATATTAGCCATACTACACCACGGAACCCCCTATGAAGCTTGTTTCATTATGGTGCTTCAAGCTACTGCTTTGATGGATCCGTCCCCTTGGCTAACAAAATTCTCAAAAAAAAAAAAAAAAAAAAAAAAAAAAAAAAAAAAAAAAAAAATAGCTTATCGATGACAACGGAATGGAAATTTTTACGAAATATTTCACTCGGCTAGTTGCCGGAAATGCCTCTCAAATATTTCCAAATCTCAACAGGCAGGGTACCGGTCCTGGCAATTACCACATCCTCGTCAACGAAATGAGAAAGATTTCTCACGATCCCGATCAAGCAAGTAAAATAGCTGAATCCGTAGAGAGTGGCACTGAAGATATTTTTCGCGATTTCGACCTTTCAACCTTTATGGAGCATTTCAAACTTGACGCATTGGAGAAGACGCTACTGGCACTAGCTTTTAAGTCCGGGTCTCGTCCAGACTTGAAGACTAAAGGTACGTTTTTTTTTTTTTTTTTTTTGCACGAACATAACTTTCTTCGAATTATGAACAACTTGGCATATTTGCTTTACTAACATAGTGGTAACAGCTGATGCAATCCTGTCCGCGAATTTCGCCACCTTTGTGGATATTCTTTCACGTCATGACTTTGAAGCGCACGCCGATTTATCCCCTGCGTTCGTAGCTCTCATTGTCAGCCGATTCTTACAATACCATCCTCCTAGCTACAACGCATCGGCCCGTCGCGATCTCCATAACTCCGTTACCAAGCGATATACCAATGCCGATCAAGCTCCCCCTTCCGAAGTATTGGCAGCTCTTGATATCGGTAGGGTGTTGGCAGACCGTCCTTCAAATGCTCTATCGAGATACATCCAAAAAATTGGCGCCGACTTTACGAGAGACGAGGAAATCTGCTTGTCACATCTTCATAACAGACCGAACAATCTTCAATTAAATCCTGAGCAAGTTGCTTCCGCTCTGACCTTCACGACTACATGCCAATCTCCGATGTATGATCCATCGATCCTGGTTTCGGCGCTGCAGCAAATCGTTCCAAGAGCTTTCAAGTGGAATGAAGTGGTTCTCTTCTTTGATCAGCCAACTGCTCGGATATCATCCAGTCAATTTCTGCGACTCTATAATGCCTTGCTGCCAATCGCAAGAGATCCGCAGGCCAAATTTGACATCCAGAGGCTTTGGGGCGGGTCGTGGACAGAACCAGAAGCCCAGCTTTCCTTTGTCAGTGCATATGCATCGTTGGGGCCAGACCAGCTTGACGCGACCACGATTCCTGGACTGCAACGAAGTATTTCGATCGAAGACTACGCCAAATGTGCGCCAAACATACGAGAAAGAGCTGTCGTGGTTGTCAAACACCCACTCGTGTCTGTGGCTGCTCTTTCCGCGATCTTCAATGTTGCTTTGAATTCCGTGCACGCGTCCCAGAGCATCGAGGCGAAGCGACTCTTCCAAGAGGTTGTGGTACCCAACTTGGATATCTTTCTGGTCTCTGCCTTTGACGTGCCAAGACAGTCTTGGGCAACTATGGCCGTCGACACACTCAACTCGCTGTTCGAAAACTTTCTATACAAACGATCTCCACAATATGACTTCGTTTTAGACAGTCTGTGGAGAAAAGATAAGGAATGGGTGGTTGCACGTCTGATTGACGCCCATGCTGTCAAACCGTCCGATCTTCCACTGATTTTTGAGCACGCCATCCGACATGACTGGCTAGATTTCTTGGTATATTTGCCAAACGGCTTTGGCATGGATCTTGCCGCCTTCGCTCATGCAGAGGGCTATTTGAATTTGGAAAACTGGGCAAACTTTAACAAGGAGCGTAGTTCAGAAATAGCGCACACAATGACGCAGTTCCTTATTATCAAGTGCGAATTGGAGCTGGCATCCCAGCGATCCGCGCAAGACGCAGTGCAAGCCAAGCCGAGCACCAGTCTTCAGGTTCGCACCGTTTCGGCACTTTTAACGATACTCGAAGAATTTCTGCCCAAGGCTCCGATGCAAAACCTGATCCTCGTCCAGCGCCTATGCATCACTGCTTATCCCCGATTGATCAACTACGGAGAGGGTTATGATGACATTATTGACGCAAATGGTAAGAACGGGAACGCATTACCCATTGCAGCAAACGCCAAGATGGAGGATCATTACAAGATGATGTACGGTGACGAGATGCAGGTACGCAACGTCGTAGAAATCCTTCGACGGTACAAGCATTCTCGAGACCCGTTGGACCAAGATACGTTTGCCTGCATGATTCATGGCCTCTTCGATGAGTATGGCCACTATGTCACCTATCCTTTGGAAGCATTGGCCACGACAGCGGTCCTGTTTGGCGGCATTATTTCACACAAGTTGATTTCCGATCTGCCTCTCAAGATTGGTCTTGGCATGATTCTCGAAGCTGTTCGAGACTCTTCACCTCAAGAGCCCATGTACAAGTTTGGTCTGCAGGCATTGATGCAACTCTTGGTTCGGTTCCGGGAATGGCCAGGGTTTTGCAAACAACTGCTGGCAATTCCAGGTCTTCAAGGCACAGAAGCCTTCAAGAAGGCTGAAGAGATAATTCGCGATCACGAAAACGAGCTTGTTCGTTCCAGCAATGGAGCTGGAACACCGCATATTCTCGGATTCGGAGGTGCAGAGACGTTTTCGAATGGGAACGCCGAAGATCAGCTCGTTGTAGAGACACAAGCCCCGCCTTTTACCTCAGTCAATGTTGACCCGCCTCCCCAAGGAATCGACCACGAAGAGCCTGGCGAGGATGATCAGGGTAAGATTCAATTTGTGCTCAACAACATTACTGAAAGTACTATTCAGACCATGCGAAACGACTTGCGTGACATGCTTGAGCGCAAGCATCAGCAATGGTTCGCGAGCCATCTCGTAGAGGAACGCGCCAAGATGCAGCCAAATTACCATCATGTCTACCTCGAACTAGTCACACTCTTTCAAGATAAGGATTTGTGGAATGAAGTTATTCGGGCGACGTATGCTGGTGTTTCGAAAATGTTGAACTCAGAGGCAGCCATGCAAAACTCTACAGAGCGAACTCATCTCAAGAACTTGGGAGGCTGGTTAGGTCTACTAACGCTAGCGAGAGATCAACCCATCAGACACAAGAACATTGCATTCAAGCGGTTGCTCATTGAAGCTCATGATACCAAGCGACTTCTTGTTGTTATACCATTTGTTTGCAAAATCTTGATTCAGGGTGCCTCGTCTACTGTTTTTCGACCACCAAATCCCTGGCTCATGGACATCATTCATCTGTTGATCGAACTGTATCATCATGCAGAACTGAAGCTAAACTTGAAGTTCGAGATTGAAGTCCTTTGCAAGGGCCTCAATTTGGATCACAAGAGCATCGAGCCATCCGGAGAGATTCTCAATCGTGCTGTCATTGAGGAAAACGCAGATGTCTTTCCCCCAGACCAATTGGATGCTTTTGAGAGCATGTCACTGAATGGACTTGGCTCGACCGTTGGCGCTGGTATCTCTTCACAGGCAGTGGCTGCCACTATTCCGGACCTCGGCCCCTTGATCAGTATCCCTCCTACCAACGAGATGGTCATCAGTACCACTCGCCTGCACGAGATCGTCAGAAATGCTCTTACACGAGCTCTGCAAGACATTATCCAACCCGTTGTGGATCGATCCGTGACCATTGCAGCTATTTCAACAGCTCAAATGATTCGCAAAGATTTCGTCGCGGAACCGGATGAGAATCGCGTGCGTACATCTGCCATCAGCATGGTGAAGGCGACAGCAGGAAGCCTAGCCCTGGTGACCTCCAAAGAACCCTTGAGGGCGAACTTGACCAACTACATGCGCAACTTGTCCAACGACCTGCCCTCGGGGCTGCCTGAAGGCACGATCATCATGTGTGTCAGCTCCAACTTGGACCTCGCTTGCAGCATTATCGAGAAACAAGCGGAAGAACGAGCCGTGCCCGAGATTGAGGATATGATTGAGCCGGAATTAGAGGCCAGACGTCGTCATCGCATACAGCAACCGAATGAACCTTTCTTCGCCGGTTCAGTGAACAGATGGGCCATGACGATTCCGAACCCATACAAATTATCCCCCAACATCAACGGGCTCAATCCAGAACAAATGGCCATCTACGAAGACTTTGCTAGACAACCCCGTACTGCACAGACCGCCACTCCGTCACATGCAGTCTCCTCTTCCGATGCTACTCGAAGCCTGGCGAACGAGGTGTTGCAAGAGCCTTACAGCACTCTGCCAAATATCCCCACTCCTGCAGAGACTCCGTCCATCCAGCACTTGGGAAACCAAATGCAACCTTATGCCCCAGTGCACAATGCGACTGTCAGTGCTATGGGAAGCGTGCGTAATGCGGGCTTTCAAATGGACATTCGTACTTTGGCAGAGCGCGTCAATAAATTGCTGCAAGAACTATTACGTGTTGCAGGCGAGGCTCGTGAAAAGCATTTTCTGGACTTGCCCAGACCGCATCCCGTTCTGGATGTCGTAGATGCCCTCGTGCAGTTGATTATCAAGACATCGCAGAACTCTGAGGAGTTTGCCATATACACCGCCGAGCAGATCAGTGCCCTCATTTTCCAGCATGTTGAGGGCAATCTGACATTGGAGAGCTTAGTCCATGTGCTGGAAACTCTGAGAAAGATATCTGGGCCTGCTCTGAACGAACGGGTACGAGCTGTATTCAGTCAGCAGCCTGGGTCGAATTTTCTAAGCCTGCCTCTCCTCGCTGCTCTCATTGGAACCGATTTGATTGCTTGGCAAAACATTGATCTGTCCATGTCCAAGGCTCTCGAAGCCCGCAAGGACGGATCACTCGACTTTCTCGAGCAAATGCTGGACCTTGCGCTGCTCAACAACCGGCCGATGGCATTGTATGCTGATTTTGTCCGAACGCTTGAAATGGCGTGGATTTGGATTTCGGAGGAACCCAATAGTGCTGTTGGGCAGAGACTGAAAGGCAAGCTTTTGGGGTCAAAGATGACTCGACCGACTCAGCTTGCAGATGCCGAAATGCAGAGGTCGGCTTTTCAGCAAGATCAATTGGAGTATGTCTTCGAGGAATGGGTGCACTTGGTTAGCAACACGGTCGCAACCGACAAGGCGACGGTGCTCTTTATCCAACAACTACAAGCGAGGCAGATCCTTCGTAACAGGGATGACCTCTTCATCTTTATTCGAACCGCCATCGACTTGTCGGTGGATCGTTTCGAGAATGTTGTGCTCCCGGGCAACGAAGATCCCTTCTTGTTCGTGGACAGTGTAGCGAAGCTGATAAGAGTTCTGACGAGGATGCAGGACAATGGCTCTGATGGCCGCGTCTCGTTCTTCGACTCGGCCTTGGTCTTGGTCACGCTGGTCGTCAATCACCATTTCGTGAAGAGAGGGGAGAGCTCTAACAGCCGAATTTTCCTGCGCTTGCTGTCAATGATAATGCATGAAGTGTTCTTCAATTTTGGAGACATGTCTGACGAAGAGCAGCGCAGCTTGGTACTGGCTATTGCAGCCAGGCTTGATGCGCTTGGTCCGCAACGTTTGCCTGGTTTCGCCTTTGCATGGCTTTCACTCATTCAGCATCGTGCATTCCTGCCTTTGATCCTGCAGATGCCCAACAATGCCGGTTGGTCTGCCTACATGAGATTACTCGTTCATCATCTCGAGTTCCTAAACGAGCAACTCAAAGCACTGGATACCGCTCGGGTCACCAAAGAGCTATATCGAGCCACACATAAGCTCTTTCTTAGCCTGCAGCACGATTTTCCGGCGTTTCTGGCTGGCAACCAACTCAAGCTTTGCGCGACTATCCTGCCACATTGCACACACTTGATCCAGACTGTCGTCTCTTCCAATCCTCGGCAAGGGTTTGTCAAGTCTCTGGACGGCAAGGAAGAGACCAAGGTTCATCCAGCCATGCTTGAAGAAGCCAAGAACATTCTACGTGATGGCGGACTACTTGGCCTGGTCGATCAGACGCTTCAGAACGGGCCCTCCGAAGACACTGTTGCTCAGATTGCACATGCCATGACACAGAGCGAGCCAGGCAAGACGGCGTATGGGCACGTTGCTATGGCAGCCAATCCGTGCATCATCGGCGCCGTTACCCTTTACATCAGCCACCACGCTGCCGAGCGTCTCAGTGAGGTTTTGTCAAGCACCAACGTAACGGGCAAAGAACCCGAAGTGTCCGCGTTGTCACTTCTCATTCATGAACTAGCACCCCAGGCTCGCTACTATGTCATTGTTAGCCTCGTCAACCAGTTGCGATTCCCCAGCGGTGTTACAGACTTTAGCGGCCAGTTACTTCTCCATATGTTTGGGAAAGATCTCAACGATCCGGAAGAAACAGAGATTCGCCAGCAAATTACCCGAGTCTTTTTCGAGCGTCTATTTGGATTCTGGCCACAACCCTGGGGCCTCATATTAACGGTTGTGGAACTGCTCAAGAATGAGAAATACATGTTCTTCAATCTCCCTTTTATCAAGTCAGCCCCGGAGGTAAGTCGTACGAGGAAAACAAATTGGTGAGAGATTGTGAAAATTTAGCGTTGCTGATGGATATGTCGCAATAGGTTGCCGAGAGATTTGCCTCCGTGTTGCAGCGCACATAGATTTACATTTTCGGTTTGGGCAAAAAAAAAAATGAAACGAACGGATAAAACACGAGTCCGCAATTGAGCTGAATTACTGTTATTGAACATTTCCGAATGATCATTTACGAAGTAGCGACGGGAACAATCAGGAAAATGGAAACGAAAAGGGCAAAGTCATCAACATTGAAAAATTGGAGAGGGCCAAATTGGGGTCATTGTCACGTCCGCGTCTCGACGCACATCGCAAGCAAAAAAAGAAAGAAGGAAAGAACGGGAAAAAAAAGAAGGCACGAATGTGGTGCTGCACGATATGTGCAATGAAAGTTGTGTGTTTTATCTTCTTCTTGGTTTTTGGTTTTGGGGGAACCAAAAGACGTCAATCAGAAACACATGCAAAGCACACAAGCCTCCATACACACATGCATATACAAACAGCCTGGGGGAATGGATCGCGGCGGTATCACCTGTATCAATGTACGATAGATGAGTGTCTTTAATGATGTAGTGCGAAGGCGGGGGTCTATATCACGGCGCATCATTTTATTTTTTGGTCAAAAAAACACAGCATGCGATGCGGGAATGGACTTTTCTTTTTTGTCTTCGTTGAAAGTGGTTGTCTTTTTTTTTTTTTACGGTTTTGCCATGTTCTTTCCTTTTTTCTCTCCTTTTACTTTGGAGGAGCAGGATGGATGATACTGTGTTTTCCATTGGCGGAGAGAAACAAAACAAGGAGAAAAAACGAACATGTTCCGACCTTTTGTACTTGACGTTTTTCACATATCGGTATAGGTAGCTAGGGAGGTAGGCACCTACATATATGTATGTATGTATGTATATATGATGTATGTGTATGTATGTATGTATGTATGTATGTAGGTAGGTAGGTAGGTAGTCAAGCATGGCTGCTCAAGTCCCGATCGTGTGCTCTCTACTCGACGCGTGACTTGTACACTTGTACTCCTTTCGCACAGGTAGTAGCATGCTGCTCTCCATTCCTGTCTGCCTGTCTGGCATCCGCCCTTGGCGGGGTGAGGTGAACTTCTCCAACCCGTAACGCCCGTGAACCGCTGCTCGTCTGCCCAGCCTGGATGTGCCGAGGCGGCGGGCGCCGAAGGAATATCCGGCAGGCAGGCTGAAGGGCAGGTCAAGGATCGCGGCTTGGAGGATCGGCCTACCGAAGGTTGCGTGCTAGGTAGGTACCAGGCGCATTGCGCTATGGGAGTTGTCTACTGGCCAAAGTCTCGTCTAGGTCGAATCCATCGCCATTCGCACGTCTCGCCAACGACATCCCATCTTCTTTGGTTCCGTCGTACCTTGTCGCCAGCATATTCATGCAGGTGCTTCGCTACTGATCAGCTAGGGGCAGTGTGGGCGAGCAACAAGGGCGGCATCAAGCGGCGGTAAGTGCAACAAGTGCTCAGACTGGCGACCAAAAAACCTCGGGTATCGCCACTTGGATTGTGTCTGTGCTTAAGGGGGGGGGGAGAGGGTTGTTTGCGCATGAGACGGACTGTCTGCAGCGTGCACATGTGTACATGTAATGTTACATACGCTCGGGAGGTCTGCCATGTAATGTAATCACGGTGTCGGGACTGTGTGGACTTGTCATGTCGATACAACATTGCTGGGTGCTGGACCGTCTTGTCACTCCCGTCTACATAACAGTTGTTTTGTTTTGGTCTCTTTCCTCCCTTCTCAGCCGAGCCCTTGTTCGCGGGGAGCAGAGCGGTCAAGATACCCGCTGTCGCACTGCATTTCACGTCCCTCTCTTGTCTGGTTGTGTGTGTTGTTTCTTTTTTCTTTTTTCTTTCTTTTCGGGAATGCACATAAATACCCATAATGAGGCGGGACGTTTTATTGCACACCGTCCACGGCCAATCATGTCTCACCGGACGGCGGGACACGACCCCATCGTCTCCACCTACCCCTTGACTTGGCTGCCAAATGCTTGTTGGGTCTCGTAGGGGTTGTCCGGGAAAAAAGGGAACAAACGGGGCTACCCTGCAGGGGTTCTTTGTTTTTTCGTTGCAGTCCATGGGACGTATGATGTAGTCTTGCGTAGGAATGGTCTGCGGTCCGCCTCTTGCTCATGACACCCTTCTTTTTTTTCCTTCTCTCCTTCTTCCTTTTTCGTGTGCTGTGCATTGTTTTTCAGGAAATAAGGGTCCCATTCTCTTCATCCCAACTCCGGTGATGCGCTAGTCAGATGTCCCGTCGGGCTACGTGTAATGTGCACATGTAATGTGCATACGTAATGTACATGTCATGTACATGCAACGCTTCCAGCTCATCCAGTCGCATCATTGGCAAGAAAAAGTTCTAGAAGGTGGACGGGATTCAAGGCATATCAACTGCCGCGACCACAACGCCAGCATGACTAGCGGCAGATTGTGTACATGGAGAAAAAAAAAACCGAAACCCGAAAACGAAAACGAAAAAAAAAAAAAAAAAAAAAATCAAAAAAATCAAAAAAATCCCACAAGGCCT
>SRPW01000287.1:0-26783 GCA_018360225.1 Claviceps pusilla | reverse complement strand
ATTGGTTTGTGGATTTATTTCATTCATTTCATTTAATAATTCATTACTGATTTCCCAGCACGCATGCGTCTCCCCAACCCCAAAACATGCCGGCGCCACAGTCGAATGACGCCTGCGGATCGTCCTTGTTTGGATTGGGAATCTGGTGACTTGCCAACTGGTGAGCCGGGAAGATGCATACGACATGCGTGTGTCACGGTATCCAGCGGTATATAAAGAAAGCCATGCGTTTTGTTTTCCAAGGCTTTTCCTTTCATGTATATCTTTTGGTTCCCGCTTCCGTTTCTATTCGATTTTTCATTGTCCGAATTCATTGGCCGTCGAGCTTGATAGGTGCTGGATAACTCGGCGCACATCCCCACGGTACAGGACAAGCCCCAATCATTCAAGTACTCACACACAAGACGGTGGAAATATGTCGACTCCGCAGATCCCAACGGAGCAGTATGCTGCTGTGGTGGAAAAGACGGGTGGACGTACGTATTCGACCCCGCCCTTGACTTTGTCCCGCAAGACGTGACGCGGGCGTGAGGTGTAATTCTCGTGGAAAGAGAATGAGGGGAAGAATGAATGAAGAATGAATGCCTGATGAATAACTCCATAAAACACAGCCGTCGTGTACAAGAAAATCCCCGTCCCCAAGCCGGCCCCCGACGAGGTCCTCATCCACGTCCTCTACTCGGGCGTCTGCCACACCGACCTGCACGCCATGCTGGGCGACTGGCCCATCCCGACCAAGCTGCCGCTGGTGGGCGGCCACGAAGGCGCCGGCATCGTCGTCGCGCGCGGCTCCCTCGTCGGCAGCAATGACAGTTCCTCGTCGTCGTCGTCGTCGTCGTCGTCGTCGTCGTCGTCGTCGGACCCCCAGATCGGCGACAAAGTCGGCATCAAGTGGCTCAATGGCTCCTGCCTCCACTGCGCCTACTGCACCAACATGGACGAGTCGCTCTGCCAAAACGCCCTCCTGTCGGGCTACACCGTCGACGGCTCCTTCCAGCAATACGCCGTCGCCAAGGCCGCCCACGTGGCCCGCATCCCCCCGGAGTGCGACCTCGAGGCCGTCGCCCCGATCCTGTGCGCCGGCCTGACCGTCTACAAGGGCCTCAAGGAGTCCGGCACCCGCCCGGGCCAGTCCGTCGCGATTGTCGGCGCGGGCGGCGGCCTCGGCTGCTTCGCCATCCAGTACGCCAAGGCCATGGGCCTGCACGTCGTGGCCGTTGACGGCGGGCCCGACGGCGACAAGAAGCGCCAGCTGTGCCTCGACCTCGGCGCCGCCGCCTACGTCGACTTTTCCACCGTGTCCGGCGGCGATGCGGGCCTCGTCGACGCCGTCAGGCAGGCCGCCGGGGCCGACGGCCTGGGCCCCCACGCCGTGCTCCTCGTCGCCGCGCACCCGAAACCCTTCCAGCAGGCCACGCAGTATGTCCGCTCCCGCGGCACCGTCGTCTGCATCGGCCTCCCCGCCAACGCCAACTTTTCCGCCCCCGTCTTCGACACCGTCGTCCGCATGATCACCATCAAGGGCAGCTATGTCGGCAACCGCGCCGACACGGCCGAGGCCCTCGACTTTTACCGCCGCGGCCTCATCAAGGTGCCCTTCAAGACGGTCGGGCTGAGCCAGCTGCAGGACGTCTACAAGCTGATGGAGGAGGGCAAGATTACTGGGCGCTACATTGTCGACACGAGCAAGTAGATGCCAAGTCTTTTTTTTTTTTTTTTTTTTTTTTTTTGGTCGTTCTTTTCCCTCTTGTCTCAATTCTGTTGTTATGACGACCTCATGAGCTGATATAGCGCGCCACTGAGCCACTGATGAATTCATTTCATGATCAAGTGTGTCGAGACCCGTGTTGGATCCTCTGCCAGCCTTCTAAACCCCAAAATTGTGTAAGCATTGCCACGTCGAATTCAACTCATTGCGTCTACGTCGTTGTGTCTGTACATGTGTAAACGTATAATTGGTGTCATTTATTGTCAACATTCTCAACGCGCGCTCCATGTTCAACTGTCTATTTTGACTAGCAAATCCTCCATTCCAAAATCCCAGAACCCCTGCTGCTCGTCCGCCTCTGTCCACCGCACCTCACCACCTCAGCATCACGAATCCCTGCATCACGACACCACAACCCCCGTTCCCGACACAACTTTTTAGAATTGCTCCACTATTCCATCAAAGAGTGGGAAAGAGAAAAAAAAAAGGTGAAGATAAAAAAAAAGAAGAAGAGAAAAAGAGAAAAAAAGAAAATAAAAACACCCACTATCCCATTCCTCTTCATGACCCCCCAGGGCCTCCCAACAAGGCAAATCTCCGCACAATGCTCGGCCCGTACTCTTGGTACTACACGCACACACAAGTTAGCTCGCCAGTCATTTGTTGCCCAGTCTCTTCATCAATCCATCCGCAAAAAAACATACCTCTGCCTTGGTGTGACAATAAGACCGGAACTCGGGTGTTTGACCCAGCAGACTGCCACCAAACCAAGGCCCGTGTCGTTGTCTCTTGTGCGTAATCACCTGCACATCGAGACCGCCGCTACGAGCTCCCCCGCTGCGAACCTCGCTAGCTCGGATCCTGGCGTCCACAAGGTGTTTGATATCGCGCTGCAGCCGTCGGCCAAAGTCTTTGTAGAGCGTGCTTCCACCAGACAAGACAATGTTCTTGTACAGCCCACGACGCACATCGATCGGCGACTGCTGAATCACTCCATCCACTACCACAGGGAGCGGCGTGAGGAAATCGGAGCTGTAAATCTCCGGGTTGAAAAAAATTTCTGGCGCAAGAAATCGCTCATACCCAACGTCAACCGTCACTTGACGGCCGCCAGGGTGCGATACCACGTGCTTGGCGAATCGCTCGCGGTCACGGTCATACTTGGCAAATTCCTTGACAATGTCGGGACAGACGTAGCAGTATTCTTCCTTGATATCCTGAGCTGTCTTAAGGGACGAATCCGGTTCGCCTCGGTCTCGTAGAAGCGACTGGACAAAGTAGGTGATGTCTCGGCCGGCAATGGGGATTGATTTGATGGAAGAGCCAATGACATAGCCCTCTGCAACAGGGATGACGTGCGTGACACCGTCACCTGAGTCAATCACAGTTCCCGTCAGAGAGCGATCCGTCACCTTGGATGATGTCCACGAAGCGGCAAGCGCAAGGACCGCTTGTACGGCAATGTACATTCCTGCGCAATTGAAAGATTCAAAGAAGATTTCGGCCGTGTTTTCTCGGTTCTCTGGCGGGTTCAGAGGCTATTTTTTTTTTTGTCAGAATTAACCATCGACAACGCTCCAACAGGCTGTCATGGAACCGGGGTTGACGTGATCATGATGCTCACAGGTTCGGTAAGGAGGAAGTAGTGATCCTCTGGCTCGACTCGGAGATATTTGAAAATTGAGTTGGACCAGAATCGTTCCATGTGGTCCTACTGGGCTGTCAGCTAAAGAAGAAAGAAGAAAGGGGCAAGAATAAGGCAAACGGAAGGAGTAAATGTTTTTTTTTCTTTTTCTTTTTTTTTTGAGCAATGGAACAACAGCCCGGGAGCGCTTACCCAGTTTTCTATTTGGCCATGTCGGATAGGATAATGAAGACCGTAACCTGATATTTTGTTCAGCTACACATCTCGTAGAGCCAAATACAAAAACACTTGGCATCACTAACCAGGACCCGAGGCCGCGCCAAGAGCTTCATCGCCAATATAAAAGTCGAGATCCTCCGTCCCCCGCTTCGAGCTCAGGTGGCCGCCGGAGCCTGCACCGCCGGTGAGAAAGGACGGCTTGTTTGCGACAGCGGGACGGCCTGATCCGGAACCACCGCTGCCTCCTGTCGGACCCTTCGTGGCAATGGCCGTTGGGAAAACAAAGGACGGCGAGTCGTTGCCGGCAAAACCTATACAGGCGGGTTGTTATAATTGAGGTCTGGAAAAAGAAAACATTGCATCGAAAATGCGTACCGAGCTTGGAAAATCCCGTGCCGCTGGAGTTTCATCACGTTAGCCACGGATACGGATACCCAAGTTGCACTACTTGGTAGGGGGGGAGGGAAGCTGGTGGACGGAGGGTTTGGCTCGCGGGGAACTCACTTGTCCATGACAACGGCAGGAGTTTGGTTTGCCATGATGGAAGAAGGTGAGCGGATGCGGATGCGCACCGTAAAGAAAATGGTACTGGCGACGGGAGTGTCTGACAAAGACGACGGACGACGATGATGTGAGGAGAGGAGCCTCTGGGGTTGTCGTCACCTCAGCATCCAGACTCAGAGTGGGGGGTGGACCTTGGGAAGTTGGGAGCTGTTCAATGTTCAGACATGAGGCGAGGCTGTGTTGTTGCGGGGGGGAGGTACATCCGGTCACACGAGAAATTACATACGCAGCGCAGGTATTCAAGACCCACCAGACATTCTACCAAGCATCCTGCGACCTCTCCATACTGCACCACATCTCCACGTCTGGTCCCTCTCGAGATAAAATCAAAACACAATGAATTCCGCGCCGAAATATCTACGCAGCTCAGCGCGTACAGCCTCACCGCCATGGTCGTGTCTATTCTGTCGAGCAGCTCGGCCGCAGTCCTCGGACGCCCAGCGCCTACACAATACCTTTCGTCGAAAGGTGTCGACATCCATGCCACGGCGTGCTCAGCACTCACAGCAACCACCTTCAATGGAGCAAATCCGAGCTCACTACAATAAAAAGAATAGAACTGTTGCGTATGTTGGGCTAGTATGAGTTTTTTTCTTCTTCTTCTTCTGTTTTCTTGCCCATATCTCGTCTGCATCCACATAGCTTTGGTCACCAACACATGCTCTAGCTATTACACTCTCAGCGTCATATTGGGTACCGTCGCTGTGTCGTACGGATCCGTGCCGCTATACAAGATGGTATGCTATAAATAATACAAGTCTCACCACGTTTTCGCCGAAAGAAATTCTCTTCTAATAACAAGAGGAGGAAGAAGAAGAGGAGAAGAGGAGAAGAGGAGAAGGAGAAGAAGAAGAAGAAGAGGAAAAAAGAAAGAAAGAAAAGATAAAAAGAAGGAGAGGAAAAAAAAGAAAAGAAGAAAAGAAAAGGAAAAGGAAAAGGAAAAGAAAAAGAAAAAGAAAAAGAAAAAGAAAAAGAAAAAGAAAAAGAAAAAGAAAAAGAAAAAGAAAAAGAAAAAGAAAAAGAAGAAAATAATGGCTAACCGTTCCGCAGATTTGTCAAACTACAGGCTGGGGCGGCCAACCCGTCCGCGCTCATGGAGGCACCTCCGACGGCAGCGATCTCTCCAGCCGTCTCGTTCCCGTCACGTCCGCCAACCGTATCAAAGTCACCTTCAATGCCTCCGTATCCGACGAGCTCCCCTGGAAATTTACCCCTCAGCAACGAGAAGTGCGCGTCCTGCCAGGCGAAACGGCATTAGCATTCTACAAGGCCACGAACCGAGGCGACAAGGACATCATTGGCGTGGCTACGTACAGTGTCACACCAGCACAGTGCGCTCCCTACTTCAGCAAAATACAGTGCTTCTGCTTTGAAGAACAAAGGTTAAATGCTGGCGAGGAGGTCGACATGCCTGTTTTCTTTTATCTGGACCCTGATCTACTGAACGACTTGAATATGAAGGGTGTGGAAACTGTGACTCTCAATTACACCTTTTTCAGTAAGCCACAACCTCCCAAGCGATCCTCTTTCTCTTTCTTTTTTATGATAGCAATACAATTATACATGCTCGTCGGCTTGCTTACAAATATCAACAGAGGCACGATACGATAATAACGGCAGATTCAAGGCACCAGGCATGCTGTAGAGTTTCAGGCAGAACATCCATAGCTTGCCCTGTAGATTGATGAACATCAAGTTATTTCTGTACTATAGTAAAAGCGAACAAGTGTAAAGTGCAATTGTTTTGGCATGTACTTTGACATGTACATATGGACAAGATAGAGCGGTTTGGTCCTCGCAATGAGGTGTGTAATAGTCACGCAACACAGATAGAACTCATATATGAACTTCAGCTACGCTAGCAATTTATAGCACGCTAATTGAGAATTTTCTTTTCTCCTACAATGTTCAATCTGCCAACCGCAAATTACTTTGCAGCCCGACCATCACATGCAGGTAAATCAGGTGCCTCCTCCACGCAAATCCAATTCATTTCTCAATTGGGCTTAGCGCACTGCTACAAACGCAGGCTGACTCAGCCAACCCTGGTCCATCCAAGGCCACACCTCCACCTCAACCGCCCAAGTAGGGTAAAAGTTTTCATCACGTGGTCTTCATCCTCCTTCGCCTAAATTTCACCCACATCCAAACCATCGGAATTTCTGACCGCCCCCCCCTTCTATACCTCGCGTCCGACTCTCTTCAATTCACCCAACGCCGAATCCCCTTCGTTGCTCCCCAATTCGCCCTACTAACCCCTTCACAATGGCCAAGGTCAGCAAGAGTACGTCAAATCCAGAATGAAGAAACAATCCTCAAAACAAAAAAGGAAAAGCAGGAAGAAATATCAGCGCTTTCGACCTGCCTTTTTTATTTTTTTTCATGCGCGGCCCCCCAGTCACAAAACTTTCAAAATCCGTACATGGTGGAATGGACTGTTCTAACGGCTCGACCTTTTAGATGTGTCGTCTTCCCGACGCAAGAGCCGTGCCGCTCACTTCAAGGCTCCTTCCAGCCAGCGCCGTGTCATCATGAGCGCTCCCCTGAGCAAGGAGTTGCGCGAGAAGTACAATGTACGTCCTGATCCTCCAGAGTTGCTAAAAAAAGAAAGAAAAAAGAATCACCACCAAGAATAATGAGTGAAACCTCCACACAAACATGTATACTAACACATCCTACAGGTCCGCAGCATTCCTGTCCGCAAGGATGACGAAGTCAAGATTGTCCGTGGCTCCAACAAGGACATGGAGGGCAAGGTCACCTCCGTCTACCGTCTCAAATACGTCATCCACATCGAGCGCGTCACCCGCGACAAGGCCTCCGGCCAGTCCGTCCCCCTGGGCATCCACCCGTCCAACGTCGTCATTACCAAGCTCAAGCTCGACAAGGACCGTGAGGATATCCTGGCTCGCTCCAAGGTCGGCCGTGAGCTCCGTGCCAACAACAAGGTCTCCGCCTAAATTAAACACGACCAACGTGTAAAAACACAAATCATCCTTTGGGCCAAGGAACGAAGACAACAACATAAAAGCCCATCTATGTCTTTTGTTTAAAAATAAACAATAACAAAAGATGTAAAAAAAATCACAGGACACGACCATTTTCCGACACGAGACACTGGGCAAACAAAAAAGGGGATTTTCAATTTTTTAGCAAAAAGGGATTCGGCATGATACTCCAGGCGTTCTTGCAACACTTGCTTTTTGCAGGTTGGGTCTACTACGACAGGGTAGAATAATTGGAGAATTATCAATTCTCAATGGCCATTTCACTAATCATGTGAAGTGCTCCATGGGAGGCGTTTCCCGAAGTCATACTCTCTGTTCACTGTCGCACCGTGACATGATTGATATTTTGACATCAGTCTTGGATACCAAAGCACTCCTCCCTGCTTTGCTTCTCTTTATTTTTTTTTTCTCTTTTCCTCTGGATTCCGATTTTCTATCGCCACGTACTCATACCCGCACGATGTTTCCTGCATCTCGTAGTCTTCTCTCAAGGGCGTCAAGAGAGTACCGTAGATATGACCCTTCCTTTCTTTTCGCATCTCCCGCTAGGATATCTCCGCGTTAGCCACAAAGTCCATGGTTTTCGAGGTATACGACTAGCGAAGAAAAACCCAAGTCGAAGCTATTTGTACTATCACCAGTCTTCTACTCTTGCCCGAAGATTTTCACCAAGGAGTCTTACTCCTGTGAAGATGGAAATTTGATGGTAAGGCACATGCTAAGCAACACAAAGTCATTCCTCTCCGTGACTTCTAGGTCGGAATCAATAATAAAATGCGTCATCACTTTTGCTACAGTACCACAACCAGCGTGTACATTCTCTTGCCGTAAAAGACATGGTTAAAGAATACAGCTCGTGCTCTATTGTCTATCGGTTTTTTTACCCTGCAAGGGCGCATAGCTAGTTCTACTTTACAATGTCATTCTCACCGGAGCTCATAAAATACATCTGAGTGCCAGTCATTATCCCTTGAAATTGGACTGGTGCCAACTGTGGGATTAATGTGCTCCATCCTGGCTGGCTCAAGCAATGGGAAAAAAAAAGAGAATGAAAGAACAGAAAGAAAGAAGAGTGTTCCCGTACTTCGAAAAATGGGAAGAGAAAGAATGAAAAATTCCAAATTCCACCTCTCTCTGCAATATTGCTCCCTCCGATAAATGTATTGCCATGTTCTGATGGTGCTTTTGCAACCGCAATTGTGGTACTGTAGCAAATGTCGTCTGCTGTGTCGTAAAAATGCGAATCTTCATTGGGAAGCCAAATTCGACAAGCTCAACAAGTGTAGCGAAGCTGAAGATGGTAAGGTATACAGTAGCCGGCAAATGAGCTGGCGAGTTACTCATACAATACGTAAGTATGAAAACAATAAAATATGCTCCGTCTAGAGCTTTTTTTTTCTCTTTTTTTTTTTTTCGTTTTTTTCCCCTTCTAGTTTCCAGCCTGTGACAACAGGTCCAACTTCGACGTGACACGGATTACTTGTCAGCAACTCTCATTTTATTCTCTTTGGCTCCATGAATGGCAGAAAGTCGGTCTGCTTTCTTGTCGGATACACGGCCAGTTGTGTTGAGGTCATCACTGATAGAGAGTTTGGACAATGGCACCTTGGGAGAAATGGATGCGCCGGCAATGGCGGGTGTAAGAGAGGCGGTAGCATGGCCAGCGTAGTTGGGCAATACACCTCTTGCTGTCATGGACGACACGGTTCCAGGAACAGCGCTAGCACTGGTTTTGTTTCGCTTCCAAACGCGCTGCCACACATCGTGTCGACTTTTGCTTCTGGTCTTAGTCAGTTGCATCCTTGCCTTCCATAGCGGACAGCTTCGCGGCCAACTTACCCACTAGCGGTCATATACTTCCGACCGCGAAACAGGATGTTTGAACCATCCTCGCCGTCGTCCGAGGACTTGTCTTTGCAGCCGTCTGTTGATGAAGCCGTATGCTGGCTCAAGGCCTTGCGAAACTCGCTGTACCCCTGGTCAATTGGGGCAGGGCCGACAACTAGCCTCTCTTGAGTGTGGGCCGATGAGTCCGTGGGAAGATCTGCACCGACCGCGTGCTTAGAAGGACTTGTGATACCCAGAGAACCGCGCAAAGGGAGTTGTCCAGACTTTGCAATCGACCGGAACGGATCCAGATCGGCGTTTGAGGTCGCTAAATCGTAATCTGGCTCGGTGTTGCCGGTGGGGATCATGGCGATGGGGACGTGTTTGGATGCAGTCGGGCTGGAATCAAGTGGTTGAGATTTCACAGGGGAAGGAGGGTAGAAATCTTTTCCGTCAAACTTGGGCAGGCCCTTCTGGAGATGGTGCGGCGCCTTGCCCCAATACATATGACGAGCACGCAGCTCATCCTCGGTAAGCTCACGACCATATGTATAAGAATTCGTGTTACCGGCTTCCATGTGTCTGCCACTTGGAAGATGCCCAATCAAGTATGGCTTTTCGGTAAATGCTCCTGGCTCAGCCAGCGAGTCTGCGCCTTGTTCAGCCGCTGGCGACACAGCCTCATTCTCTTCTGTGTATGTGGTTGATGATATGCTAAAAGTAGCAGGAACAGGTACCGAAACGGTGCTGTCTGCTCGTGGGCGAAATGGTGGTGCTAGAGCAGCACCAGCTGGCAGCGTCGACGATAGTTTCATGGGCTCGCTGTCCTCCGACGACTCTGGGGTGATTTTGGTGGAAACAGGGGCAGATGCCGACTTGATTTGTTTCAGAGCGGAGGAGCGTCGAGAAAGAAATGATTCTTGGCCCTTGTTCGTCCTTTCCGATTGTCCATGAACTGGTGCATTCTGCGATACAGATGATTGACTAGAGTCTCGCTCTGACTTCATATCATTAGCTGTAGTGCAAGACGAGTTCTTGCCATTATCATCGGGAGTTGAGCCGCTAGCATCTGTTTGGTGCTCATATTTCGAATAATGAGGCTGCTCACTCTCCAGCTGGGCTTGTAAGTTTTTCTCAAACTGTTGAATGTGCTGCCGAACCATTCTCGCCTGCGTCTCCATGCCCTTTTCATCAATTTGGTGCTTGTTGTACTGCAATTGGTCTTCAAAGTATCTGAGAGAAGATCTGAGCACTTCTATCTGTTTTTTGGTGATGTCGCTAGGTCGGATGGAGGATACAGGCACGGGAGACGGCATGGGAATGCTAGGAGTACTTGAAGAAGACGCCAGGTGGGTATGTAACTTCTGACCAGACTTCACTGCCGCTGGCTGCATCATGGCAGGCATTGCAAAGCGAGGAGGCACGACGGCGGGGGGACTCATACCCGAAAGCGGGAAGCTCGGAACAGAAGCCATTCCGTAAGGGTAGAAGGATCCAGCCGGGGGCATCATCCACTGTCCGTTGAAGCAAAATGGGCGACTGTGGTCAAAGTGCTCCGGTGGTGAGACGCGAACAGGATTGGGACTGTCAGAGTTTCCACCCTCACCCTGCTTCTCACTCTTTGTACGCTCTGTTGATGCGTTTGGACTTGATCTGGCTTGATGCATCTGCGGAAGATTGGAGTGAACCAGACCAAGAGTATTCCCCATGTTCATACCCATCTGCCAGGGCATCATGGCAAGCGGCGGGGGATGGCTTCCCGCTGTTAGTGAAGGGTGCATGCTTGGGAATATTCCCGGAAAGAGATGAGGATAAGATCCATATGCAGGATGTGGCATTGGGGCTGTCAGGGGAATACCAGTCGCTTCGCCATGTGTGCCATGGCTAGAGGAGCGAGACGTAAAAGAACGCTCGACTCCTGGTTTCTCTCTCGACCATTTAGCAGTTGGAGAAGATGAGCCTCGAGTGTTTGGCACTATACGTCCTCCTGCGGTGACTCGGACGTGAGTTGGAGAAACAACTGCCTTGTAGAACCTTTGGAAACCTTCGTCTTTCTGAGCAGAAAGACCAGGCGGGGCACCGATCGGCTCGTGTTGACCATGCTCTAACTCGGACCTTCCCCGGTATTTCCATTCGGCGTCCGTTCCATCAAGTTGACGGACCGTAGATTCTTTGAGAGTAATCTCCTCTTCTTCATCGTGTCCAAGCGTCTCCTCCTCAATGAGAGGAAGAGCTCGTTCGGGCGGCATACGGAAAATTTCTCCTGTTCTAAGCATAAGCTACAGCAAAAAAAGAAAAAGAAGAATAGGAGAGAAGAAAATCAAATTCAAGGAAGCCACGAAAAGCGTCTTGACGAGTGGTCAGGAACAACATACCCAAATCACCGTCTTTATGCATTTTGTCAAAAAGCTTGTTGTATAAGTCTTGGCTCACAGAGGCCTGTCTCATCCGTATCAATTCACGGGCGGTGTAGGTCTTTGAGACCATTTTGACGTCCACGAAAGCAAAAAAGAAGAAAGAGCGATGAGTCTCTTTTGAATGCCAGATGAACAACGTAGGAAAATTGTGTAGCTTGCCAGGCGTTTGTGTGTTGGCTTGAATGAACGTCAGAATCGGTGCTACCTGTGACCAGAGCCTGCTGCCGTCAGTAATCCGTTGTGCCTCCAGCTGAGACCTCAGAAATTGAGATAATCCATTGAATGACAGTTGACAAGGATTTCGGTACGATTGCTTTCCCAGGTCCATGGTAACTTGGATACAACGATGATAGTTGTGTAGCAAATTATACCGAATAAGAGGGGTTGTCGATGGACTCAGTTGGTGATCATCTTGTTGGGCCGCGTACAGGCAACGAAGGATTCTTTTCGTCCTTCTTGATTTTGTCAAGACCATCTTGGGTTATCGCCATGTGTGTCCACCATGTAACTCGAAAACAAAACGAAAAAAGGGGGAGAGGAAAAAAGAGAAACAAATGCAATGGTGGCCAGGACGGCTGATCTTTGGACTCTCAACGTAGGAGCAGTTGCAGGAGCTGATACCAGCTCAGACGCGGTCTTGTCCAGCGCTTTCTACGACGCCAAGGGATATGCCGGAAATGTGTCGAGGGCGTCTGTCATCTGGGAGCTCCTTAGGGGACAAAGATACTGACCACCAGCATGACCCCAAAGTCGATATGACAAACAATCGTGAAGCCAAAGAGCGAGACGCTGGAATGAGTGGTTGTGGTATGAAGGAAGATGCAGAGAATGGAGTGGAGGAGGGGGAAACGAAGAGGCTAGAAGGAAGAATGACATGCACTTCTGCAAAACAAAGAAAGAAGAACTCACGCGTCAATCTGTAAAGAGAGCAACCAGCGAATCGCTATGCATACAAGACCTTAACTGGCATGTTTCGTCAAATGCAGTTGGCTGGATCCGGAGAACAGTGCGTTGACGAAGAAGGACAGAATAGAGTAGAGGTCAGGTCTTCGGAAATGATGATGGCCTTGTGGCTGATATCGAAGAGGGAGGAAGAAGAAACCTGTGAAATGACGAGAAAATGTCAGCAGGGCTTTTGCCAACTTGGTACCTACCTACTGCATGAACAGATGTCTATGAGATTGCTGCATCAAGTTCTTACCCAAAGTGTCTGGCTTGGGGAAGAAGATTCGCTCCTGTGGCGGACAACAAACGAGAGATGTCCTCAGCAAAGCCAGACGGGATGACCAGAAGAGCAAGAGCGTCGGGACTTGGAAAGCAACCGATGTGTCGAATTTTTCAGGATTCTCTGGTGCGACTAGGAGAGGGTGTCTTTCCAATAGTGGCGAAACAGGTAGGAACCTACGAAGCAGGCAGGTACATGTAGTCGGCACTGGACAGTGGCAACAGAGAAAGGAGGAAGGAACGAACGACACCAGACGCAACTGGAAGCAACCCGTCGTCAGTCGTTGAGCGCAAGAGCCTTGATAGGGGGGGGGGACTAGAGTTTTGTGATAATTATCACATCCCACCCTGTGCGAAGCCACGAAAAAACAAACATCACTTCTAGGGCACACAACGACACAACCGTTATCGGCCAACCTGAACATCGTGCCCATTTGCTTGTCTGCGCGTGCCGATCAACCGTCCTTGGCCCCTTGCGCACGATCTTTGCAGAATGGCGCAATAGAGGAACTAGAAGACTGATATGCCAAGATTTTCAGGAGTGATTTACTACCAATAAAGGTCCAGAGAATTCAATGCCGCCAGGTGCAGACAGACACAGCAAGGTGTCATGGGCCGTTAGAACCTCATTGACATCGGCCGAGATAGGAGGCATCGCCGGCCGGCATTCAAGTGAAAACCGAAATACCGGGCGGCCTCCACTTTCGTTGCATCAGAAGCGTCGAAGGATCGATCAAGTGTGTGTCCATCATTTCCGCAGTATACACTTTTGCTTCAATCTGAATGATGGCGCTGGCTGACGCCATAGCAATATGTCGAAATAGGTCGTGAACAGAGATGGCTCGAAGACGGCGGAAAGTTTCAAGGATGCTACCGCTACTACAGCTCAATGAGATTTTGTTCGCGAAACAATAAGATGTGGTATCGACGCGAGGAGAAATGAGCAGTCCGCTATTCGCGCCAGATAAAATATCACTGAGAACAATCGACGGTTGACGGAGAACAACAATGCCCTCATTCGTCTGTTCAGAAGTGGTAAGGGTCATTCTGGGACTCGGCGGCTTGGCACCTCCTGCTGCGTTGTAGGGACCAGGGCTGGACGACACCTTTGTTTAGTTTATTGCAGAGGGATGACGGCGCGTTCTTCTGCTTCGACTTGTGACTCCGACAAATTCACGACCCCGATAGTGAAATCCAAAATGAAGGACATGCCGCAGAATTATGATATATTCAATGTCCTGCCACGTCGTGTGGTTGCTAACATCATCTGTCTTAGGCTGTGGCGGAGAATCTGCTCCATCTCCGGCTCCGAAATGGCATTGCTCAATAACTCCGGCGACAATATGTGACTGGTGCGCATACTTTGGATCGTTCCGACCTGGGTTTGAGGAGTTGGACGCGCACCCCAGTTCATTCAGGCGCGAGCGAGTGGCAGAGGGCAAGACCGGGAGAGACAAAAAAAGACGAAGTGAGATAACAAGAGAACTGTGAATGCTGAAGAAAACAAGAATGGAGCGTAAAGCCTCAGCTATTCTTGCTGGCTCAGCTCAAGTTGACGCTCATGTGCAAACAATAAGAAAGGTCGTGGGTGCAGAACAAGGACAGCGGCAAATTTGTTGACATTGAAAAAAATCAATCAGATCCCACCACGAGTCCCGAACCAGAAAAAAATATTCGCGACTGTGATGAAGAGCGTTGGTAGGTGTGGTTACACTAGAAAAAGAAAATTCTTTTCGATGCGAAAGCATTTCGACACCACGACCACGCCCTCACAAACGATCACCCGGATCCCGAGACAGAGATTAGATGGCGGGACTCCATCTAGGGAAATTGGACGGGTTGTGCAGCCGAGAAAAAGTGTCCATGTTTTTCTTGTCCAACCCGATCAAGATAAAGGAAACGGTCTGCCTGTCGAGAGCGGCTCGGAGGATGTGGCATGATTGGTAAGGGTATTGTGGCAATGGGGTTTTATAACAGAATGCAGCACTCGAGCCAAGCTTCGTTACTACGCTCAGAATCCTGGAGTATGAAGATCCTATCACCTTTGGATATTTTTCTCACGGAGAAAAATCTTAGAGTTTTTCTATACCACCTCTACCGATGAACAACACGACAACAGCCATGGTAATCGGGGGGGCCAACAAAAGTCTACACATGGCTTTCTGAGCGGCAGGCACGATGTGGTTTTGGAGAATAAGAGCGGATGGAGAACTATCAGCAATCAAGACTCGGTGCGGAAATCGTGAAAGCTATAACCAGAATCCGGCGCGGGCGCGCGAAGGTAGCCAGGCTGGGCGCGTTGTTGGAAAGGATGGTGGTTTGCAGGATTGCAGGATCAGCTTCGGAAGTGTCTTTGTCTGGCCTGGTGGACCCCAGTTTACGTACGAGTGATATGACGGAGCCGAGCGGAGCAATAGCATGTGCGGCGGCGTGCGCCATGCACACGCGACGCACGGATGTTCCCGTCGAAGGGGGGTCGAGGGAGGGAGGAGGGGGGAGGCAATGCTCTGAGTCTGAGCTCTCAAGCCCTTTCTCTCACTCGGCTCGGTTGTCAGCTTGTCGACGAGCTTAGGGTTGCCCTCAGATATCACTCACTTTGATCACTGCCGCATGGGTGAGCTTGCGTGCTTTCCCGTTTTGCAGTGATTCCAAACATTGCGTTTGGCAGCCAGACTGACTGTCAAGAGTCCGAGGCTCCGAGATTGGTTCTGATGCAGTCTATCTTTTCGAGGCGCGGGCGAGGTATGTGCACTTGTGCAGTCACTGGCTGGTCGCTTGCAGCGGTGCACGATTTCCGGGGTCCTGGCTGGAAGAACGAAGCAATGATCACGTGGCTTGGTATCAGGTCGGGACCAGTTGTGGTGCGCACGGCCAAGATGCAGGAGACAAAAACCTGCCGGAGCCTTGAGCAGACCCAGGCCGGAGACAGCGGAATCGTGCTGCAAACAATTGCACTGGCTGTGCGGTCGTATGCATGCATCCATCGAAAGTGGTCGATCACGAGGCGACGGGTTCTGGTCCCTAGCCGATGGATGGAGAGAATGCGACAAGCCATGGGCCATGGCCCAATTGAGTTTGTCTGACGATTTTTAGACCGGGGCGGATGGCGGGCCTTCTGGAGTCTGGCCTCTAGGCTCTGGCCAGGATGCGGCGTGATTTTCCTCAGCAATCGGGTCTAGCTAAGAAGAGCAGTTTGAGAGGCATTTCGAAAGCATGAGGGAAAAGAGGAGTTGCGGGGATGGACAAAAAAAAAGCCGCGGCAAGCTTCACTTGTTTTCTCTCTCCCACATACTTGGTATTTGCGGAAAAAAGAAACCGTTTTTTTGGCCTTGACTCAAAGTAGTGGCAGCCAGGGATATCTATTTTCTATTTCATGTAGGTACGCGATGCTCGGACAGAGTGTTGCGACATGATCAATCCCTTCACACCGGTCCATCGATACATACAAAAAGGAGGGTAAAGCACACAGCGACGAAAGCGTCACGGCCCATCATCACCCACTTCCCTCAGCCTAGCATAGACCGGGCGTGGCAGTCGTTATATCTATGTGATGAAAGGTTCAAAAGGCTGACACTCTTGACTCTCAAGTTTCGGTTTATCTTTGGATTCTAGCATTCTTTTTACCCTCATTTTCTATTTTTTTTTTTTTTAAAAAAAAAAAAACCGAGAAACAAGAAAAAAGGATTCTTTCCCTTCTCCGCCATGGCACCTCTCACCCCCCACTGGCAGCAGCCCTCCCATCCGTCCATCCAACAAGTCATCATCAACAATGACGAATTCACCTCCAAGAGCCTGTCCAAAGTGGCTCTTCCTCCATTTGCAGTCTACGCCAAGATGACTTTTCCCCCATGTACCGTGGCTGAGGAACCGACCTACGCCACGGTCCAGATGGACAAGAACAGACACTTGAATCTCAACAGTGACTTGCTGTACATTAATCACTCGTGTGAGCCATCTCTTGTTAGTGTCTTTCCCAAAGTTCCGAGCTGTGGTTTCATGAATTTTTCACGCACTCTCTGTACCTACTCATCCGACATTGCGTCGACATGCCGAGTCACCCTATAGCTACTATACCCTCCCCTCCCCGCCTTTTTTTTTCATTCTCTTTCTTTCAAGGAAGAAAAGAAAAGGGAAGAAAGACGCAATAATAGAACACCGGTATTAACAATCACTTCTTCAACCAGATCTTTGACATGGCAAGCATGAATATCCTCGCTGGACCAAAAGGACTCCGGCCAGGAGACGAACTCACCGTGAGTTTGACCGCCTTATCCACTCCCCGTGAGCAACAACTACAAAACAACAATACGAGCAGAACAAGCATGAATCGCCCCCAAATCAAAATCTAATCTCATCCATTAGTTCTTCTACCCCTCGACCGAATGGACCATGGCCCAACCATTCACCTGTCTCTGCAAACACCCGTCCTGCCGCGGCACCATCTCCGGCGCGAAGGACATGCCTCCCGCCCAACTCCAAGGCACCTGGCTGAATCCCCATATCCGCGAACTCCTCGAGCCGCAGCAGCAACAGGAGGCAAACGATACCACCGTCCGCATAGCCCCCGAAGATGTCACCTTGGAAAACCTACAGCATAGAGTCCACGACGCAGAAAAAACCCTCGAGGCAGCCCGTCTCGCCCTGCACGCATACGTGGCGAAATCCCGGTCCGGCAAAACGAACGGCGTGGTGGCCAAGCGGGATGTTGGGCCTGCGGCTGCGTCCGAGACAGCTGGTTTGAATAGACGGGGCGCGACGTCGAGGGAACTGAGTGGGGAGATGGGCGGCGATACTGTATGATCTTAGGTATCGAGAATGAGGAGCAGGGGGTGAAGGGCGATAGTAGATATAGATGGAGAGAAGGAGAAAGGTGCGGAGTCGAGAAAGAGATGGAATTTCGGTGAAGCGGTATGACTCTTTTATGGGAGAGCACCCTCGGTGACGAGACAGCCGAGAGGGAGCTAATTTGCTGTCATGGAGGACTTTTTTTTTTTTTTTTTTTTTTTTTTTTTTTTTTTTTTTTTTTTTTTTTTTTTTTTTTTCACTTTTCACTTATTCTTCTTTTCTAACTTCTTTTTGAAAATACATGTCCGCCGGCATTCAACATGTCTGTTTAATGGCTCACATACCGAACGCATCACATAAACCCGATTGATTCATAAAGACCCATCGTTTCGTGAGCAAACTTTTCAAGCGTCCCCCTCTCAACCCCCCTAACGCCCTTGTTCCCTCTGCGATACTTTCTGTACTTCATTTCATGGGTAAGCTGCTTCTTTGGTCCAGCCTTGACACAAGGATTGCAGGTCCGATCCAAGTACCACCATACTGTACGCTGAGTGATAGAAACTAAAAATACATAAAAAATGGAATAGAACGCGCACAAAAAAGAAAAAAAAAAAAAAACAGAAAAAAAAAAAGAAATAAGCTAAGAAGAAATCATTAAACATAATCATCTAACGTTAAAAGAAAAAGACTAGAAAAGAAAAAGAAAAGTAAAAAAATAGAAAGAAAGAAAACTTTTTGTCTCTTCCAACAAACACCAGTTCCCTTCGTGATACAATGCCCTACTTGTCCTTTGAATCAGCCCCCTTGGTCGCCAACTTGATGGCCTGCTTGATGGCCTGCTTGGTTTCCCCCTTGCTGGCCTCCTTGTTAGCCTCCTCGGTCTCCCCCTTCTTGACCTCCTTCCCATCTTGCCATCGGTTCCAGGCGCTTCTTCCCTTTTCGGTTCCCGAACCACCACTGTACTTGGCTTCCGTCTTCTCCCACTGCTCGCGTTCCTTGTGCCTCCGCGATTGGAAGGCGCGCACAAATTTCCAAATCTCCGTGTCTGCCATGTTCCACGCTTCGAGAGATGCCCGGAGCTTGGTCTCGTCAGTGGACTTCGTCAGGGCAATGACTCTTTTGGCCTCGTCAATGAGGGGCTGCTCTGTTGCCTTCTCCTCGGGAGTCACTACAGGGCCCTTGTCGCGATGAGGCTTCTTCTCCTTCTTCTTCTTGTCGGGCTGACGATCTGCTGGTACGGGTGCAGTGGCCTCGCCATCTTCGAGGCCTTTCTTGGGGATGGCAAAGCCAAAATACCAGCTCATGTCGGTGGGCATGTCCTTTTCTGCCGCTATCCACAGGGAATGTGAGGTGGCGTAGTCACCGGCAACCGCTTCTTTGAGCCTCACCAGCCTCACGGTGCTGGATACGCCGGTGCCGAGCAGATCCTGCGACACAGCCATGGTCCAGGCATCGCGGGGGCATTCTTGAATAATCCAAGAGACGTTGAACGATGGGCGCAGAGTTGTGAGCACTGCACGCGTCCACGGGTGTGGGACGGTTCCAATGGTAAACACTTTGCTGGCGTTGTGAAAGCGGGCGGGTGTTGTGACGGACATGGGAGACATGGCCACACAGGGCGTGCATTTCGGCATGTTTGGCGGGCAAGTTCCTGGCATGGGGCTGTCGGAGCAAGTGGCCAGCTCCCTGGCCAGCTGCAGTGCGTTGCCCACAAGAGTACTCATGTGCTCGGGAAACGGCTTGAGAACCTCAATGCCATCTGAAAATCGATTTTGCCACGCGACGTGCAAGTGCGCTGTAATCAGTTTGTTCAGACTGACGAGACCTTCGGCCTTGTTCTTCTGCAAGGTCTCGGAAACCTTGGAGTATTTCTTCGAAATCGTGGCCTGTGTGTACGCTGCTAGAGTCGTACGGGCTTTATCAACCAAGAAGACTTCCTTAGGCACAGTATCTATGAAGCTTTTGGCTTCTTGCAGCTTGGGCGGTACCACGTTGATGAGAGCCTTGATTGCAGACCTGACATGATCTTTTTGGCCGGTAAAGAGGGCATCGTCAAGACTCTGCCAGCGGGTCAAGTGAGGATACTCGCCACGCCGAAGATAGATGAGCAACGGATCCTCTTTCGGGACAGTAGGAAGCAGCGTGTAGCGGCTCAGGATGCCCCCGTTCATGGTCTCCCACGCAAGCCATCGCATCAGGTCCTCTTTGAACTCGGCTTCAACTTTGAGTCTCTGGATAATATCATAAGAAGGATTATTCATGGCTTCTGAAGCGCTGAGGATAATGGGTTGAAAACCTTGAGCCCACCACGCTCTTCTCCAGGTCAAGAGCAAGTCGCTCTCGGCATCCTTCTCTTGTGTTGTCTTTTTGGCCGTGGCATCGTAGTAGCAATAAATGGGTTGGCGGGGCTTGAGCGGAGGAAGCAAGGCTCTGTCTTCGTCGACGGTGAAGGTGCTCGAAAAGGGAACCTTGAGCCATGAGAGATCAGCCAACCACGATGACCCAGCGTGCTCGTCTTTTTCTTCGTGCGGCGGCCGGTGGGATTTCTGTCGGAAGGGATTGAGAAAGCTGTTGGACAAGGGATTGCCAACATGCGGCAGGTGAGCAACATGGTGTGCAATTTTGGTATCGTAGGCGGAAAGACTGGGAGGTGACGGAACACTCGAGGTAAGTGTCGATATCAGCGTGATGGCAAACACGGACAAGCCGAGAAGGAGCAGCGTGAGACGTCGAGCTGTGAAGCGAGGAACCAGTCGTCCAAAAAGGACGTATTGTCTAGGCATCGCGGGATCGAGAGTCAAAGTGTCAATGTAGGCTGACCGCTGGAGACGCGACGAGAAGCAAAGAAAGTCAGCCAGACAGGCGCATTCAAAAGGAGTGAAAA
The DNA here is from genome assembly GCA_018360225.1 of Claviceps pusilla. NCBI lineage: Eukaryota > Fungi > Ascomycota > Sordariomycetes > Hypocreales > Clavicipitaceae > Claviceps > Claviceps pusilla. Next base: position 6,502 of record SRPW01000287.1, on the reverse strand, counting down.
TTGCAAAAATCACGACTGGCTGTTTCGGAAAGGCCGTGAGCCATTTGGGAGGCCTGGAGAGCAGTGTGGAAAGCTCAAGCTTCCACCAAGAATAAATGCGCTCTGAACTTTGTGAAGGGATGAGGTTGCGCATGTGCCCCAGGCGGCCAGGCCAGGTCCAGGGCCCCCGACAGCTTGCTTTTCCCCGAATCAGTCACCGTGAGTGGTCTCAGTGCTGACTTCTGACCAATGGCTGGGGCGGACGAGCGGGCCCAGCCGACCATCCAGGGCGCCAACCGTCCTGCCAGACTGGACGGCCGAGATTAAACTGCATCCCATCCATGTCTTGTCATCTCGAGCTGTCCCGTAGGCCGTAACCGTTCAATAATTCACAACATGGGAAGGTCCGGTCCAGCTTAATACTTGCGTTGCTGCCTTGGCGTGCGTGCATGTCTGCATGTCTGCATGTCTGCATCCCCGTCATGGAGCGCGTTGGGCGAACGCTCCTGCCAGCTGCTCGCCAGCTGCCGTCACTCACTACTCATAAGTGCCTTCAATGTTGACTCACCACATGCATGCAGCTCCTCACGCTTCTTGGTTGGTTGGTTGGTTGGTGACTTGCAGCCTCACATCTGCAGTCGTGCACCAGGTCGCCAGACCTGTGATTCTGATTCATTCCATGTTCAAGATTGATCGCTGTTCTAGTTCTAAGAAACTAGTGTCAAGTCGAGCCAAAAATAAAAAAAAATAAAAATCATTATATTCGTCCACTTAGGATAAGCATCGAGGCTGCCGCCAACTCGAGGCGTTTACTACCAACTCCAGACTCCAGAGTCCAGTCTCTTTATGTTCTCGAGCCGTCACTGCGAAATCACCGCACCATAGCCCATGTTAACGATACTTTGAATGAAAAGCACAGACGTCTATGTTGCATGGCAAGACACATCATTTGATGGCAGACCATGAAGTGACAACATCGGTCCTTCATCCTAGAACCATTCTCTTCTACTTGATTCACCACTTCCTTTTTCCCTTGCAAAACTGCTATCTTTATACATTGAGTCAGCGGCACAAACCATGACTGCGAGCGCGAAAGCGTTTTATGCCGACTTGGCCTGCGTCGGGAAATCCGAGTTCGAACACGTTTCAGCAATCAGACGAGGCGACTCGGACGGCGAGATTACATTCAAATACTCGAACACGAGTGTTGGTGAGCCTCTAGAGATCCAGGTTGTTGCTACCGGTATGTTCTTCCCCACGTCCAAGCTCCTGGTCAAAATGCCATTTAGCCTGACGCATTGTCAGATTTATATTCATATCCATATGGGACATCTTTCATGATCTTTACTTCGTCCGACACTTGCAGCACCAGCATCGTCAAGTGTCTTGAACAATTATCAACCACAACCCAGGGCTGCTCACTCCAGAGCGTGATTGAGGCGATTTCCAACAGGCTTGGGTCGAGGCTGGATGAAACACAGCCCGGGGCGGAGCCTAACTATACCGGAGAAGACGAAGACGAATGTGACGAGGGTGATGATACTGATCTGGACATTGACGAGTTTGAACCGATCGATGGTGTTGATGATGAATACTTCGAGGTCCAAGCAATATCAAGACCAACGTTCGACGCTGAAACACCCATCTCGCAAGATATCGACGGGTTGCAGAGAATTCAGAGAGAATTGAAAGCGTCCAGGCTGGCTGGTTTTGCTGTGGGAATCTACTCGCTCGTGGAAGAATGCCCAGTTGGGATAGTATCATTGTCGATACCAGTGTCCAAGCTAATTCTTCCCTCAGCAGCCATAAGTGCTTGGGGTCTCGAGGCTACAGACTACCTTGTGCTCCTGGTAAAATTCCTTGCACCATATCCCGACTTGGAAACAATGCTATCTGCTACTCCCGGCAGCGAACCGGTCGTGTTTCGATTTGGAAAATGTAAAAGTCCCAAACCATCGATTCAATGCGCAATGATGGCGTTTCGGCCGGTCCTGAATACAAACGACGAGCCTGATGTTGAGACGGAGCCCGCGCCTCGGCCTGAGAACAACAGCGTGCAACCGTCGGAGGAGCAGGACAAACTCAATTTCAACTCAATATACATGTCAAACACGATTGATGACTTGCTCAATCGCTCTTTTTCCAAATTACTGAAAATCCGGTTGGATCACCGCTGTTCATGGGACATGGCTCAGGCATTGCTCGATCAGTTCGAAGGGCGAAATGAACACAATGAACGGGTTTCTGAAAATACCAACCGTGGCGTGCATAGCAGCAAGACTTCATCGTCTATACATGGTCCGTCGAGCTCGTATTATGACGATGGGATGAAAGTCCAGTGTGAGGAAAATTCGGGCTTCATGGTAGTGGCAATGCGATTTTCACTGCGCCGCCTGTGCAAGTGTACCGAGTATTGCATGATTTGTCACCAACGTCTGGGGAACGATGTTGAAACACTCAAGCCATACGTCTGTTCTAAATCTCTCTGCCTATACCAATACCTGTCTCTGGCTTTTGGAACAAGTCTCGAAACCGAGATCGTCAACAGCCCATATGTTGTTGACTTATTGATCAGCCTGTTCTATTCGTCCTTGACAACTGGGTGTCTTCGGGAGTTTCCTCGTGGATTGGCTCTCAAGGTGCCGCTGATCAAAAAATCTCAAGAGAATGTCAAGATTGAATTCTGTCAGACGTTGAAGGAATTTCGAGTCCCGAACTCTGAAACGAAACTGGGCGATGGTGATTGGGTTTTAGTGTTGACTAAGAGCCTGGAAGGTAATTTGAAACAACTCATAGGCCTTGTTTTCTTGTTTCGTTGTTTTCTTTTTTTTTCTTTCTTTTCTTTCTGTTTTTTTTCTCTTGTTGAAAAAAGAAAAGCCAAAAAAAGAAAAAAGAAGAAGAAAAAGGCTTGTCATTTATTCAAAAAATCTCACAATTCGATTTATTAGACCTCAAATTCCACAATGTATTACCGAATTTCCATGTTGCTAACTTTTTACGAAGGATGTAAAAAACGGATTTGGCGCATCTCTCAGCGATCATACGACAATCTCTATTCGTTTCATGAGGTACAATACATAATACACCCCTGGGAAATCCCCCTGCCCCTTCAATTCCAACTGCTTTCAGAAGAAGACAAGTGCCCAGAAGAAGGCTGGTTACCGGCTATCGTGTTGCCTTTTAGCCATGATCCAGACGATATGGATAAAATAGCGCGGGGGATGAGTCTACAACAGCTTCTCGATGCAATGCCCTCCGTGCTAGAAATGCGAAAATTCTTGTTGGAAGCGCCAGGAAGGAATCTAGGTGGATGGACTCGGATGAACCGATCGGCGCTATCACTTGTTCGTTGGATTGTAGCTTCAAATACCTCTTACATTGTCCAAGACAGTGCTGTGCCTGTTTTTCCAGGGACAAAAACAGATGGGTCTAGACAGTCGGTAGATCAGAAGAGCTCCAAGAGCTCTACTGAATCCGGAATGATAAAAGGCTTGGGGAGTTCCTGGATGCAATTTAGGTTCGCTCAAGGGTCGCCAGACAAGGAGAGCGCTTTCGCCAAGGCGGTCAAAACCCTTTGCAACACTCATCCCTCCAAGACAGTTAACCCAACGCTCTTTGCGTGGCATGGAAGCGCGCTTGGAAACTGGCACAGTATCATTCGCACAGGACTCGACTTTTCTCGGATATCGAATGGTAGAAGTTTTGGTCAAGGCGTGTACCTGAGCAAAAACATGGGGGTGAGTAAAAGATACGCGGACAAGGGTGGTTTGACAATCGCGGTAAGTAAAATTGATCTGGAATATATGTTTGTATTTTGTATTTGGAGGCTTGGCACTGCACGTTTCGATTTCATGATGGCCGACTAACGAAAGTTTGTGTCTCGGTTGTTTTGGTTCCCCCTTTTCCTCTCCGTTTCTTTCTTCCTTTTCTTTTTCTTAGTCAACGATTGCCTACCACAATAGTCCGTGGCCCAAGTCGGATCTGAGACCCAAGTCGGCACTCAGCATATGTGAGATAGTCAATTGCCCGGATGAGTTTGTTTCGACAAACCCTCATTTCGTTATAAACAAGACGGAATGGATTCAGTGTCGCTATCTTTTACTGCAAGTCGACCCGACCGAGGATGCAATGCGCAATCCCGTGTTCAGCGTATCGCCTTGCCTGCAAAAAGATTACATCAGACAGGACCCAAACAATGAGATTACCGGAGAGCGAGGCCAACCACTCGAGATACCCAGGACGGCAACCTCATCATTTGTCGAGAGCCGGAAGAGAGGCTACCGGGTCCAACAAGTACGTGAAGACGGAGACGACCCAGAAGCCCTGACTGAGACAATACAAGCCATGATGACGGCCTTACCACACGGAAGAAAACGAAGTCATAGCATGACATCGTCTGAAGGTGTTGGTGAACGGGCGTCCGTCCAAACTCACCACATCGCGCAAGAGGAAAATGAGGCTGGCGCTAGAGGCCCAGTAGCGAATCCACAGCGTATAGAAGCTTTCGGCCCCTTTTCGACAAGCTCTGTCGACGTCCAGCAACAGTTTCCAAAGGCTCCCACAGCGTTCAACGTCCCGACGAGTTCGAAGAGTCCGTTGACGTTTCTTCCAGGAACAACGGACCTGACCACGTTGCCTCAGCTTCCCGAACCTGCGTGGGCAGTCTCATCACGTATGGCCCTTCAAGCCCTCTCGAGGGAAATCAGACAACTACACCAAACGCAATCACAGAATGATGCAGCATCACTCGGATGGTATTTCGACACGGCCAAGGTAAGCAACCTCTTTCAGTGGATTGTTGAACTACACACATTTGATGCGGATCTTCCTCTTGCCAAAGACATGATGAGAAGAGGCCATACCAGTGTCGTCTTGGAGATTCGATTCGGCAGTAATTTCCCCATGTCTCCGCCGTTTGTGAGGGTGATACGTCCTCGGTTCCTGCCTTTTCAGCGAGGCGGCGGCGGTCACGTCACGGCCGGTGGTGCCATATGCTCTGAGATGCTCACGGGCTCAGGATGGTCTCCTGCGATGAGCATGGAGAATGTGTTTCTTCAAATCCGGCTGGGTCTCTGTGATACAGGACGTCCGGCGCGACTTGACACGGGACGCTTGGTCGGGCAGGACTATGGGATTGGAGAAGCGGTAGAAGCATATATGCGAGCCGCACGAACGCATGGATGGGTCGTGCCGCAGGATGTGAAGACGATTGACATGGGATGGAAGCAGGATTAAGCACAGAAGGCCATAATAAGGATGTAAGCGCGGACGGAGGAGATTGTCTTTTGCAAGAAAGCCTCTATTGGCGATGAATCATGGGCGTGGTTGGAAAGGCCGATTGATAGCATATGTTGGTGTTGATATTAGCCCACTGGGTCACGACTAAGCGGTCTCAGTTGATAAAGGCGACAAGAACGGCTCCCTTGACTAGAAGTTGTCACCAGAATTTTCGCCTTTTTTTTTCTTTCTTCTTCTTCTTCTTCTTCTTCTTCTTCTTCTTCTTCTTCTTCTTCTTCTTCTTCTTCTTCTTCTTCTTCCTTCTTTCTTCCTTTTTCCACACCTAAAAACAGTATTTTGATACGTTTAGGGCATCAAAGGTAATAAAGGTCAAAGAGTAAGTGGAAGGTAACGACTATCAGGTAGACATGGAGGCTGGAAGTATAGACACACGAGCCAAGTGTCGTAGACGGGGCGACATGGTTGCATGGACATGCTATCCATGACAATTCACGAATCACGTTACATGCTATCCATGGACAGTTAACGTTACTTTTTTATTTACAGTTTTCTCTTTGTCTCTCTTTGTCTCTCTCTTTTTTTTCTTTCTTTTTTTCCTTTTTTTCCTTTTTTTCTTTCTTTCTTTCTTCTTTTTTTCTACCCTCCCCCCTCTTACACACATCTCCTGCAAGTCAACCATTTTCATCACAACCGCACACGCCCTCCCCAAGATGCAACGCCGGCGCGCGGACACAAACGCGGATGCATATGCGATGCGGGATGCGGATGCGGATACATGACATGCCGTATCTGGCATCATCCACAGCAACAGCAACATGCGGCACGCGGCACGCGGCACGCGACATGCATGGCATGGCACGGCATGGCATGGCATGGCACGTCTAATGGCAATGACACCGCCAGACGGACATGCAGAGGGCAGAGGCGGTTTGTATGACTGTAGCTGTGGTCTCAAGTTTGGGCTGGTGATGTTCACCGACTGTAGAGTTTGTAGAGGCTGTTTTTTTTTATGTGTGTGTGTGTGTGTGTGTGTACATATGCATGTACTAGATATGTATGCATGTACTAGACAAGTATGTATGTATGTGTAAAGTAAGCATATGCATGTATCATGCAATGCAGAACCTGGCTTCCGGGAGAAAAGAAAAGCATCACCGCCCAGCCCCGGCGGTCGCTGGGCCATTGCTGCCTGACGAGCGGCGAGACGGCGGGAGGCAGACGGCAGTTGGGATGGGTATCTCTTTTTCTGTCTTTCTTTTTTTTTTTCCTTTTCCTTTCTTTTCCT
>SRPW01000286.1:0-26898 GCA_018360225.1 Claviceps pusilla | reverse complement strand
ATTAATGCGCTAAAGAGAGCATAGGTTAAAGAGATTCCTAATAAACCCTTAGTTAATAAAAGATTATAGCTAGCCTCTATAAGGTAATTTAGGAAAGAAGACTTAGGTATTATAGGTAATGGGAAAGGGATGCTGTAAGACTGTCTTATTACTTAGCTTTATAAGGAGGTCTTTAGTAAAAAGGTAGGCGTAAGCCTACGTAACCTCTTTAAGCTCTTCCTATTATTAGCTAGATTAGCTACTAGTAAGTGTGCTGCCTATACTAAAGGGATTAAGAAAGTGTTCTACTATAATAGGTTATTTAAGTTAGCTAGATTAATTTAACCTTAAGAATATTAATATTAGAAAATACCTAAATTATTTAATTAAAGGATAATAACCTAGGTTATTAAGACTATAACTAAACTTATAGAGTGATAAGAGGAAGAGGATGCTAATGAACTTGCTATGTAATAAGTTAGCGATTCTATAGTTAAAGTTAGTAGCGCCTTATGGAAGCAGCTGTAAAATAGACTAGGATTAATAACTCTTTATACTAATTTACTTTAACTAGGCTATAATTTATCTAATTATATATAATCCTATTTAGTATAAATTAATTAGAAGCTAAATAAGGGGGAGAGATCTTATAGAGTTATCTACTTATATATAGTAGTGGGCTACTTATAAGATCTCCTTTACTTATAAGTCTAACTTAAAGACCTAAAAGGTCCGTTAATGCTAGCTTTAATTAATTATAGGTCGCAGAGGAACCTAATTATAGAAGAATTTGCTTATAAGGCTAGTCTAAAGGTATACTTAATAAATATTAATGCTAATAGTACCTCCTACTTAAACAATGCTATTAAGCTTAAAGGTAAAGTTTATATAAAGCTCTTCCTTAGAAATATTTAGATGCTAGTTTGCTTCTATGTTACACCTAATACAGTCTTAGTCCCCTTAATCTTAGGCATGCCGTTTATTTATTAAGTGTGAGTATTATTTAATTATAGTTAAGGCCCTAGGGAATTAAGGATAAAATGCTATTTTAAAAATATTATAGTTATATCTCAAGCGGCTAGCTTAGTTATATAGAATATAGTTAATAAAGCTTTACTGTTTAAAGTTATAGTTAATTTGTTTATAATATACTAAGAGAATAAAAATAAGAAGATAGAAGCTCTTAATTAGATAATTAAAGAAAAGATAAAATTTAAATTAGAAAAAGATAAAATTCTAGTGCTAATTATAGAAGAGGAAGGGGATAAGGTTCTAGCGCTTATCTTTAGGTAAGCTCTTAAAAGCTAGAAAGCCTAACTAGATGCTGCTGCTAAGGAAATCTAACTATCTTAACAAATATAAACATTTAATCTAAAGGTAAACATTATATATAAGCGCGTTAGCTAAAAGGTACACCCCCTTAATAATATTCCCTCTAATAAATTAGTCCCTAAAGGAGATTTAAAATAGAAAATAAAGAAATAGAATGTAGTTAAGGAACGCCTTAATACTAATAGGAAATATAAGGAATTTATTATAGGATAGTTTTCTAAACACCCTTAGGGGTTTTGTTTAATCTAAGAAAGACTTAATTAAATAGTTACTATAATAGAGAAATATCTCACACCTTAAGAACTTAATGTTTTTAAGGAAATCCTTAGTAATAGGGAGGCTGCTTTAGGTTAGGACTTGTTATATATTAGCAAGGTTAACCCTCTTGTTACACTGCCCTAAGTTATTAAAGTTGTAGAGCATTTAGCTTAGTAAGCTTAGTCTATTCCTATTCCCCTTACCCTTTAGTTAAAATTAGTTAAGTTATTAAAGAAAAAGTTAGATTATAGTTTACTAAAAGAATCTTATAGTTTCTATTAGAACCCTTATTTCCTTATTATAAAGAAAGATAGGGGGATTAGGTTAATCCTATCTATAATAAAGTATAATAGTGTTATAATTAAGGATATAGGTATCCTATAGGGTGCTAAAGCGTTTAGTAAAGAATTTTTAATGTATAAGATACTCTCTCTTATTAATTTTCTCTTTAGATATAACTAGGTAGAACTAGCTATAGTAAGTTAGAACCTTACTACAATCATAACTCTAATTAGGCTCTTAAGGTTATATTGCCTGCCTTAAGGAGCTATAAATTTAGTTATATAATTTATTAGAATTATAGAGTGCATTCTCTTTAACTTAATACCCTAAATATATACACCCTTCCTTAATAATATTACAGTAAAAGGACCCATTACTATATATAATAATGCCAAAATCCTACCTAAAGTATAAAAATATATTATAAAGCATGTAATTAATTTAGATAATATGCTTTTAAACCTAGAGCTTACTAGTTATACTGCATCTACTATTAAAAGTAAATTCTATTAACCTATAGCTATAGTTATTAGCTACATTTACAGTATATATAGGCGCAGGCCTGCTAAGGAAAAGATTATTAAGCTTAAGGAATAGGTTACTTATTAAAATATAAGGGATATACACTCTTTCCTTAGTTTCACTACTTTCTACTATCTTTAGATACCCTATTTTGCTATAATTACGCTACCCTTAGTGCATCTCCTATATAAGAACACTGCTTAGAAATAGGGTCTAGAATATAAAAAAGTAATAAAGAAAGTTATTAATACTATTATAACTACTCTAACGTTATAATTAATTAATATATCCAATAGTTATAGTAATATTATGCTTATAGTTAATGCTAGTAATATTAGTTAGAGTGCTGCACTATTATAGAAGGTTAATAATAAGTAATATCCTATATAGTTTAAAAGCAGTATATAGAATAATATAGAAATTAAATATAATACAACTAAATAGGAATGTTAGGCTCTGCTCTATACCCTTTACAGGCTTTGAATTTACCTCTTTAGCATGCCTTTTATTCTAAAGACTAATTTAATGGTTTTAAAGCATTAACTTTAGGGTGCTATTAATAATATCCCTAGTGCTATTATTACCCACTAGCTTAGCTATATCCTTCTATTTAACTTTAAGGTCTAATACATCCCTAGAAAGCAATATTTAGCTATTAATAGATTGTCTTAAAAAGGTTCTAGGCTATCTAATAACCTTAATAGGGTTATTAAGGAAGACATTAAGCAATTTATTAATTTATAGCTCTACACTAATTAACTTAGAAAGGTAGATACTATCTACTACACCCCTAAGTTATAGTAAATTATTTCTTACCTTATAACCTTAGATAAACTATCTAATTACTTAGTAAAGAAGTTTAGGGTATTAAAAAGAAAGGCATTACGTTTCTTTATTAATAATGCTAAGCTTTATAAAAGACCTATAGGCCTTTTAAAGGGCCTAGTGCTTATTATTAATAACCTAAATAAGTAGCGGTTTATTATTAAGAAGATTTACCTTTTAATAGCTTATAAGGGAATAGAAGTAGTTTACTAAGTAGTATAATAAAGGTACTACTAGAGAGGAATATAGGATACTATATAGGAAATGCTACAATGCTATGAAGTCTATTAAATATTTATACTATAGCACTATTATAAGCTTATAATACCTATTGCTCTAAGCAACCCTATAAGTAAAATACATATTAATACTTAATACTTACTATCTAATTATAGGTATAAGTACCTTTTAGAAGCTTAATGCAACCTTATAGAATAGATTAAAGCTAAACTAGTTTGCGCTACTATAATAGAAGCTATTTGCTGCTTTTTTAATACCCTAATTAGTAGATTTAGATTAATACTATTTATTATTTATAATAGAGGTCTAGAGATAAGAGGGAAGCTTAGCGATGCCCTAGCGCAACTCGGCATGTAAGGTATATAGACCTCTAGCTATAACCCTAAAGCGAACGGCTTTATTAAAGCAAGGTATTAGTCCCTAGCTTCTATACTTACTAAATTAGGCGGTTTAGATAGGAAATAGCTAAAGTATCTTAAATAAGCTCTCCTTGCTAATTGCATTATAATTAGGTCCTTTTACAGTTAATTAGCCTTTTACCTTATCTATAGATAGAAACCTCTACTGCCCCTTAAAGTAGAATTTCTAACCTAGTAACTTATTAACTAGAATAAGGTGACTATAGTATAGGACCTTTTTAAAGCTAGGATCTATATTCTTAACTAGAAGGATGTAGATGTTATAGCTGTATAGAAAAAGGTGCTTCGATTTTAATAATAGCTTATAGCTAGGACTAACAAGAAATAAGCAGCCTTTATCTATAAGGAGTCTAATTAATTAGTTCTAGGGGATCTTATTCTAGTATATAATATGCGTTGTGCGATAGACATATCCTTAACTAGGAAATTAATAATGAGATAGAATAGCCCCTTTAGAGTCTATAGTTAGGTGCTAATTATAAAAGCGTATAGGCTTTAAACTTTAGATAGAATTATTCTTAATAAAATAGTTAATAGAGATTATATTAAGAAGTTTGTTCCTAATAGCAATGGTTAGTGAACTTCCTTTGCTAATAACTAGCTGCATTAACTAGCTAGTTATAGTATAACTTTAACGGACTTAGACGACGAACTTACGGCCCTACTCCTATTAAATGCTAATTATAATATGTCTAATTAAATGGTTTCCTAGCCTAATGAAACCTTTCTTCTAAGGGGTATCTTAGAAAATAAGGATTCTTTAGATAGGGAGGTAAGCGTGCTACCTTAATAATATCCCTATTATTAGATTGAAGTATAGATACTAGGACTTACTAATGAATAGTAACTTTAGTATTAGGTATATTGTCTTTCCCTTAATTATTAACCCATTAAACCTTCTTTATTCTTCCCCTGTTGTTTTTCTTCTTTCTTTCCCTTAATATATTTAATTTTACTTTATTATAGCCTTCTACTTCTTTTAGTAGTAAGGCACTACTTACCTTATTACTTAAGGAGGGGGAAGCGCCGCAGTTTTTCCTTATTTTATTTAATCCCTTAGTTTTATTACTTATATTACACCTTATTAACTATTTAACTAGTTATTTTAGGAATTCTTTTACTTAAAGTTTAACCCTTTCTTTCTATATTTATTAGTATTATAGAAAATAGTTTTATCTAAGGTTTTTATTATTTTTCTTTTCTTTTTTCTATTACTTTTCTATTTAATTAAATAGTTTATTTGCTTAACTTTAACCTAAGCTCCTCTCTACTTTAACTTCCCTCCCTTCCTTCCTAATAACCCTTTACATTTAGCTATGCTTAATAAATAAATTTAGCTTATTTATTCCTTTAATATAAGGTAGGGGGAAGGCATATTAATAAGGATAATAGGTGCTATATCTCTAGTTAAGCTACTAAAATTAAGCAATTTAGTATCTAAATATTCCTTCTTTATATTAATAGAAGCAGCCTCTTTCCTAAGAAAGGGAGTAAAGGGATAAGATTTACTAGCTTCTAAGCAATAGCCCTAAGCGCATGCTTACTTATAATTCTTAGACTTCTAGATATAATTACTGTATACATTATTATAGACCTTTCTAAAGGAAACATATCTATAATAAGGCGTGCTTACATACTTACTAAAGGCTGTGACTGTTTTTAGATATGTATTAATATAGGAAGAGTAGGATGCTGTGTTCGTCTGCCTATATATTTGTATAAGGAATGATAGCTTTTGTTTAGGGCGCTTAACAATAGCTATTATAAAGTATCCCTTAGGATGTGTAAGCTCTATAGGGATAATAACGCTACTATACTATTTTCTAGCATAGGCAGGCCTTTAGAGCTTAGGATAAGCGCATAGAATATCTCTAAAAAGGTCTTCCTAAGGGTTTATAGCTCTAAAGAAATTTATAAAGTGTTTTAGCTATTTCTTAAGCTTTTTCTTTTAAAGGCTTATTAGCAAATATATAGAAACTCTGCCTTTGCTAATGTTAATGCTGCTAAGTATAGAGATCTGGAAAAGATAATAGAACTTTTAGTCTATTAGTCCTATCCTATACTATCTAATTAAATAGTTTATATACTATATAGGTTCTAATAGTTATATAGAAGATCTTGCCTTTATTATACTAAGTAAGATTATTAAAGGAAGATAGGGACTGCTCTTTAAGCTTCTAAGTAATAATATTAATAATGTTAGGAAGCTAAGAGCAAGGGTAATTAAAACAATCTATAATTAATAGTTTATAAAGACTGCTAAGAAGAAGTTAAAAGGAAAAAGAAGCAAAAAGGAAGAGATATAATAAAAAGAAGCTATACTTAAGGAAAGGAAGGGTCTTATGTATAAGGCTAGTACTGTAAATTACTACTTATAGGCTAATAGCTAGCAACCAATTAAATGGTCTGCCTAGTAGCTAGCCTACTTAAAGAATGTTAATAAACTACGTTATTATAACAAACACACTGCCCTGCTTTGCTTCCTTATTTTCCCTCTTTTCTTTTTATTTATTTCTTTATAACCTAACCTCTTAAGCTTTCTCTTACATAAGCTATTAACACACTCCCTCTCTTTTACTATTATTATTACTATTACCTATCTTATCTTATTGCTTAATATCTTATTACATTCCCTTACTTTTAGGCCTATAAATTTTGCTTTTTTATGAAAAAGGGATTATAAATTTTATTTCTTTACTTCTCCTATATTTTAACTATTTAATTAGATTATAAGATAGATAACTATATCCCCTAGTAGCATAGAATCCCTTAAAATATCTGTTATATTACGCCTAGTAAAGTGAATTATTTCTTGCTATAGAGCTTGCCTACCCTTACTGCTCTAGCTAAATCCTATAGAAGGTTTAGTGCTTTTTACACTACTATAGAGGCCTTACTTATTAATATGCCACTTAATTAGATGTTCTTAGCCTAGCCTGCTGTTTTCTAGCTAAGATTCTATTAGGCAGCCTTTGCTATACACTTTAACCCTTATTAATCTAACCTAGATAACTTTATAGAAGTTAAGCTAATTAATAACAGTTAGACTAAATTAACTTAGACTAGTTATCTAAATAATATTTATAGCCTTCTCTATACCCTCTTTACTAGCTATAGGTATAACTAGCTTAACTAGTTTACCCTTATTACTATAGGAAGGATTATTATATAAGGCCTTAAAAAATATATTATTATCCTCCCTCTTAAATTTTATATTAATAATAAAAATATTATAATTAAAATATATAAGGATAAGACTCCTAGAACATACTATAGGCTTCTAAGTAATAACCTTATTAATATACGGTATAGCGGCTAATTAAATATATACCCACTTTATTAAGCCTAGTATAGTAAGCGTTTAGTTAGAGGATTTATTTATTTTATAAATTATTAGACTGCTTTCGTCTTTAATTGCTATAAGGGATGCCTTTACTTTTATAATACTCTTTCTACTAGTTATAAAGCTAGATTTAAAAAAGTTATAAAGGGATTTAAATAGGTTTTATAGTAATTAAACTACCTATATTAATTTAGGGCTATTGTAGTGCTAGGGCCTTCTTAAAGTAGCTTATATAAATACAGTTATACTTATCTTATATTTCTTATTTATACTCTTTAAAGCCTTTCTAGCATTTACTTTATAGAGATTTTAAAGAAATAGTAAGAAATAAAGATTTTAGTTAAAAATATTCTAAGGGCATACTTTCTTAAATAATAGGCTAACTGCTTTAAACTCCCTTTACACTAGTAGGTATTTATAAATAATATTCTTAATAACCCTCCTATATATAGCCTTAGAATAAAAAGAACTCTTTGCGTTCTTACTAATATAGCAGTAAATAAGTTAGGATATGCTATGCTATCTAATTGTAACAAAGGGCGTTAATATGCTTAATTTAATATTAGCTATCTTTATTAAATGCCTAAGGGAAAATTCCTTCTCCCTTAGGTTCTTAGCTAAACCGCTAGTAGAGGCTAGTCTCTATTCTTAGCACTTTCTGCTTAAAACTATAAGTTAAGTAATATTAAATGTGTTATAATATATAATCCTATGTAAGTATAATTCTATAATATAAGGTTATAGGATTCTTACTAATTTATAACTCCCTTGCTCTACTCTAAACCCTAAATTGTTAATAGAATTATTCTTAGCTAATTAACTTATAGGAGGCAGGAGCTTAAGATAGTTATAACCCTTTAAAGGATAAGTTAGCCTTCTCCTTCGCTACTTATTCTACCTCTACTATCTAATTAGAATATACTCTCTCCCCTTAATTAGTTATTATTACTATTTTAAGTATTATAATATTTACTTTTACTATAGTTATCTTCTACTTCTAAATAAGGCAATAAGTTAATAGCACTTATACTTTTAGGAAAGCCTACCTAATCCCCTTAAGAGGCCTATAAGTAATATAAGCATAGTATATTATCTCTTAATGCTCTTATAGAAATCTCTATAATTTCTACTCCCTTATTTAATAGGCTTTAAGAATAAGAAAAAGCCCTTTAATAGTAGCATTAGGAGGAATTTATAAGAAGGGCCTAATAAGAACTAGATAATAATATTACTTAGCATGTTTAAAAAGAGGCTAAAGTTAAGGCTGCGTTACTTTAAAAGCTATATAATGCTAATTATAGCAAATAGCTGCGATTTAATTAATTTAATAAATTAAAAGCTAAGGAATAGAATCTAAATTTTTATATACTTATAGTAGTAGTAAAAGACATTAGTCTTAAACCCACTACCTATACTACTATAATAGGTTTACTACTATAACTATATAATAAAAAAATTGCTTAGCATAATATTTTAGCTTTTTCTTCTTCTTTTAGTATATACTTATTAATTATTCCCTTAGAACTAGTTTATTATAAGGCTTAGGAGGAAATTATAACTAGAGTATAAGATATAGTTAAAGGGGATAAATAAGGTGTGGATTCTTACGCAGAAAGGGCTTAGTAACGTTGCAATACAATTAATAGTTAACTAATTACGCTAAAGAAAGCATATAGGACTTACAAAGCATAAGGAAGTCTAATAATACCTAGATTATTAAAGAAAACTAAAGGTATAAGTTTAAACTAAGGGATACTGTAAAACTATTTAATTATAAAATTCTTATTTTGTTTAAGTTCTATTACTATTAGTTTTATTAGCTTACAGTGGTTTTTATATTACTATAAGCCTAAAGAGGTGTTATATTACAGAAGAAGGGATTTAGTCTACAGTTATTTAGAAGAAGGCATTGTAGCAGCTAATAGAGTAAGACCTTGGTACGGTGTAGTTGAACCATCTAATTAAATAATATAAATAGGTCCTAAGCCCTTAAATAGTTAAAAAATCCATCTATTTCCTGTTTTTCTTTTCTAGGGTATAGGTACGGAAGCACCTATCGCTACAATACTGTTAATTATTATAATCCTAGTTGCTGCTGTAGTATAATTATCTATATTTTATTCTAAGGATATTATTATTTTAGTCTTTAATAACTTAAACCATCTAATTAAATAAAGAGCTATTTAATTATCCCTCTTCTGCATAGTCTTAATAACCTAGAGCTAAATCTGTGTATATGAGAAATCCGGAATACGACGGGGATAGCTTCGGTTGTGTGCATGCCCTTCACTTTTAGGTGTGTGGTGTGTGTTCTTTTTCCCCCCGTCACACTATATTTATATTACTTTTCTTTAAGCTACCCTTAGACTTCTTTAGCTTTAAATTTCAAAAAACTAATATATTTTTTATTAGCTACAAGTTACTCTCTCTACCTTTTTTTAATTTACTTCTTATAGTTATATTAACTAAATACTCTAGAAAAAAAAGTTTATTAAGCTACCTTATTTACTTTATTTAAAGATAAGTAGTAGTAAAGTATAGAAATATTATAATTGAAAATAAAGCTTATATAGAGCTTAGTAGTATTTAAATTTATATTTAATAGTATATTATATAATATTAATAAAAAAGTATACTATACTTATATTAAACTATTATTAAAATATATATTACTTTATTATAATTTAAATTATACTAAAGCTTTAATATTTTTTAAGTTTTTAAGTAGTTTTTATATTAATTATATATAGTTAACTTATTTTATTAATATATTATAATAATTATTATAACCTTTAGTATTCTTTATAGCTAAAATAAACTTAACTTAATACTTATAAAGTATATTTATATTATTATTTTAAGATTAAATAAAGCTTAATTTAAAGTTAAGTAAAACTTAAAAAAAAAAGAATTATTTATTATATACTTTATTAAATTAGTATAGAAAATAAAGTAAATATTACTTTTAATATTTAATTTAATAACAAAGGGTATTAAAATATTAAGTATAGTATATTGAGTTATTGTTAGGAATAACCCGGAAAAGGGAAAACAAATACTAAACTGCATGCATAACAAAAACAACGGAAAAAGTGTGTATTCTTAATTATCTATATTCTAAGAGCTAAGCTTGTAAAGTAAGGAAAAAGGTAGTGTTATAGCTACACGTGCGGTTAGTAGTGCAGCTAATTAAACTATATATATTATTATAGTGAACTTACTTAGTTGCCTATATACGCTATACCTAGTGTTTTGCCTATACTAAGGTTTTACTATTAAGAGCAATTCTAATACTAGAGAATTCTCTCTTTTTATAAGAGAAATTGCTTAAAGAGTAGCTAAAAAAATAAATAAAACCTTAGTTAAAAAAAGTATTATTAAGTAGATTCTAAGTTATAGTAAGGGATTTTATTAATTATAGTTATTATTATTATTATTATTTTTATATAGCTTATATATACTTTACTTACTCTTTAATTTAAATATTAACTTTATTAGTATTAAGAAAGGTTTCTAATGCTTTATTAGGTAAAGCTTTTATTATAGTATATATAATATTATTATTTCTATTAATTTAGTAAATTTCTATAAGTTTATAGTATTTATATAATTACTAAAGAGCTATAATATTAATTATTAAGTATTTTTCCTTAGTTATACCTAGCTTTATAAAGCGAAAAAATAGTAAAAGTAAGTTAATATAAATTATTATTAGAATTTATAGGAATTTAAGGTGTTCTATAAGGGTATTTAAGGTTATATTAATAGTATAAGCTATATTAGTACCTTATACTATTCTATATAGCTTTAAAGTAAGTATACTCTTTATAACTCTTTTACTTTTTCTAAAGCTATATATAATAATATTTCTATAAAGCTTAAATTTAATACTCTTACTACTTTTAGTCTTATTATTAATAATAATTATAAAACCTATTTAAAAGCTTAAGTCCTTATTATTTATAAAAGAACTATTAATAAATATATAAAGTACTACTATTAGTAAATTTATTATAAGATATCTTAAGCTATAGTTAGTATTATTAATTTACTATTAAATTCTCTTATTAAGCTTATTTATATTAGTTTAATTAAGTTCTTAGGCTTAAGCTACTATAGAAAGGTTATAGGCTATCTTAAATTAGTATATAGTTAAAATATAGGCTTCTAAAGTATATTCCTTAATATATAATTACTTTATAGTAAAATTATTAGTTTTAAAAGTTTTAAGGTTATTACTTTAGCCTTTTTAAGTTAATATAACTATATTATTACTATTATTAGTTAAGATATAACTATTAAAAATAAAAGAACTTTCTAAGGTTAGCTTTTACTTAAGTTTTATTATAAAACTAGCCTTTTAAAGCTTAACCTCTTTATTATTAAAAAAAGTAAAGTAATTAAGCCTAAGTATATTATTAGTTTATATACTAACTACTCTAAAGTAATTAGTATTACCTAAGGTAATAAAAAGGTATAAGTTATAACTTAATATACTTATTTAAAGCTTTTCTTTATAATGCTTTAAATAAGTTACTTATTAATATATTTTAACTTTTATAATTCTATATAATAGCTTAATAGCTTTTATTATTATACCTTTTAGGTATAAATACTTAATTTACTTTAGTAGTTTTATAAGTATTAGCCTATTAAGGTTAGTTTATAATTAAATATAAGCTTATATAATATTTCTAAGCTAAAGGAAAATTTTCTTTAATGCTAATAAGGGTATTAATATTATAATTAACCTTTAGCTTACTCTTTAAATTATTAAAGATTATATAAGAATTAGTATCTTTTTATAGTTACTATACCCTTAGATTATAAGCCTTAATTTTTTATATAATTAATTAGTCCCTTTACTCTTAACTTCTTATACTATATAAAAGTAAAAGAAATATTAATTTTTATACTTTTCTTTATTAAAAGTTATAAATTTAAATATATTTTTTTACTAATAATATATTAAATTTAGCTTAGTTTAACTTCTTAAAGGGTTTACCTTTTATAGTAATTTTACCTTGCTTTTTAAGGTTTACTATAAGCTAAGTATTATTTCTTTCCTTTATTATAATAAAAGCTATAATAATAGCCTAATACTTTAGAGTTATTAGTTTCTCTTTTTTATTAATAAATTCCTTCTCTTTCTTCTCTATATATTACTTCTTTTTAACCTTTTTTTCTTTTTTTCTTTTATTTTTATTTTTCTTTTTCTCCTTATAGCTAATAGCTTTTTTTATTATTTCTAAGCCCTTTTTTAAAGGGAAAAGAGAATTATACCTTAAGCTATTAATATATATACTAAAGCTATTATAAATAGTAATAATAAATTTATTTAATATTATTAATCCCTTTAGCACTACCCCTCCCCTTAAATTCCTTTAGTATTATTACCTCTTTATTATTCTTCTTTTATATACTTTTCTTTTAATGCTAGTTTTTTTTCTTTTCTTAAATATATTATAAGGGGTAGTAGTAGATTTAGCTTTATAAAAAGGTTCCCTTAGGGGGTATACCCTCTCTCTAATCTAACCCCCCTTTTTTACTTTAGCTAGAGATATTTTAAATTCCCTTTATATTACTAATTCCCTAATATATTATCCCTATATTCCTCCTTTTTAATACCTCTCTTTTTAATAAATTCTTTATAGAAACTAATAGAATTCCCCTTTAAATACTTACTACTATAAAAGGTAGTAAGGGACTGCTTTAGTAGTTTATTAATTAAGAAGGTAATAGGGTGCTTTTTTAGTTAGCTTTATAGCCATTAACCTATTATTATTAGCCCTTTAGCTTATAGGTATAGTATTACTTCTTTATAGTCTTTAATATAAAAAAACGCTTTTTTAGGTATTTTAAACCCTAGTAAGGGGGTTAAGGGGTTTTTTTAACCTTTATAGTTACCTTATAATAATTATATAGCTTTTTTTTCTCTTTTTTTATAATACCTAAGGCATAGTTAGGTGTCTTAGTATATATATAAAGTTTTATAATAGTGCTATAAAACCTTACTATACTATTAAGCATTTTTACTATATATATTTTACTATTAATATTTAGAAGCTTATAGAGGCTATACTAGCTGCCTTTTTTATACTAAACATAGACCTTTAATTATAGTATTAGTTAATAGGTTAGTGCTATATTAGGCCTATTATAGGTACTAAGGGTATTAGTAACTTACTATTTTATAAGGCATTTTTAGGCTTTATTAATAGCCTTATAAAGGACTATAGTGTGATGGATTCGAGCTAGAGGCTCGGATCCTTAGCGGAGCAGGAGAGGAGCATATAAGGCGACCTACTATACCTATAGAGTTAACCCTATAAATATATATTATATATAAAATAGGTATATAGTAGGGGGAAATAGTAGTCTTTCCTTTCTTTTTATAAATAATAATAACTTTATTAATATTAAATTATAGTTACTATTTAGGCTAGTTTATAATAATTATTATTTATTATAATATTACCTATAATATTTATTTTTATATAAATAATTTAATAGATCCTTAGTATTATAAATAAGTAGCCTAATTAAGTAATATATAAGACTTATACTACTTTTATAAAACTATTGCTTTAATAATAGCTTAGCTTAAGGAATTATACTATTATATAGCTTAAGTAAACTAAGTATTCTATATAAATACTTTAATATATACTAACTAGGAATAACTTAAGTATAAGCTACTTTTAATAAAAAACCTTTATAATAGGAATAAAGCTTTATTTTAAGCTTAGTAAAGCTTTATAGTATATAAGCTAAAGGCTAACTTAAACTTTATTAGTATTAACTATAATAAATAGTTCCTTATTTATTAAAACCTATTACTTAAGATTTAAATATAGATAGCTTTATTTTTAAGCTTAGTAGTAATTATTAATATATATTAAATTATTTCCTTAAGTACTTTAATACTATATTTATAAACCCTTACTAGAAGAAATATATAGTTATAAAGTTAAACTAACTTAAATAATACCTAAATAAATAGTTTATAAATTTTTTTATTTATTTTAAATAAAAGTTATACTTTATAAAGAGAAGTATATAAGTAAATATAGTAAAACTTATAAGGCTTTAAATAGGACTTAATAAATAAATAAGGGATTATTATATTAGCTATAATATTCCTTATTTTAACTATTATACTATAGTTATATAATACTATAGTACTACTTTAAATATTAACTTATATTAAATTAAAAAATATATTAAGGCTTATTATTACTCTTATAATAAGTATAACTAAAATAGTAATATAGCTATAATAAGTATTAATTTTACTAGCTTTTTAAAATTAAAATAAGGTTATAAGCCCTTTAATAAAGGTAAGTTAAGTATTAAGTCTAAGGATATTAAGGGTATAATTTAGATAACCTAGGTATTATAGAATATTATTAAGCATTATAAAGCTACCTTTTAGTATTTATATTATAATAGTAATAGTTACCTTATTTATAGTTATATATAGCTTCTTATTTATTACTTAATAAAGGGACTAAATATTTAGGCCTTAAATACCTTTAATAAAAAGGCACTAAGTAATAATAATAACTTTAAGTTAGAAAAAGAAAGCCTTATTATATAAGTTTTAGCAGTAGGATATAAGTTAGTAGTATTAGCTTATATTATACCTATAATAGTAATAGCTTTAATATTTATAAAGAGATAAAATATTATATAAAAAAAGCATTATTCCTTTTTCCTTTTCTATATAATAGTTTTAAGTTTATTAATACTTAAGTAAATAGTAGTTATAATAGCTATATTACTATAAGTAAAAGTATAGTTTAAAGGTTAGGCCTTTAATATATTACTTTAACTTAACTATATACCCTTACTACTATTATAATAGTTATATAATATAGCTATACTAATGCTTCTTAGCGCCCAAGAATTATATATTTTATTTAATTTAGTACTAACTTAAATAAATAATTATTTCTTATAATAGCCTATATAATCCTAGGCCTTTTATAAAACTATATCCTAAAAACACTATAAATAGCCTAAAATAATATTATATTATATACTATTAAACGCCTTTTTATTATTTATATATATAGTAACTTAGAGATTTATACTTTAGATACCTAAGGGGTAAACTTACTAATAACTACTATTATAAAATTAGTATATACTAAGTTAGCCTACTATATACTTTAGTTAGATAAAATAAAGAGTATTATATTTATTAGTTTATAAAAGATTAATATTATTCTTATATTTATAATAAACTTAGTAGCCTTAAAGAAGGATAAGGACCTTTTCTCTTTACTAAAAAAACTAGCTAATTTTAAGGATTTATTTTATTAAAAAAATACTAATACCTTACCTCCTTACTAAGAATAGGCTAACTACTATATTTACTTATAGTAGAATCCTAATAACAGCCTACTAAACCTTCCTTAGGCGCTATTATATAATATACCCTAGGATTAGCTACTAGAAATATAGAAATAAATTATAAACTTAATAAATAAAAGCTAAATCTAAGCCTCCTCTTTCTTAATAGCTATACTAATACTTTTAATTAAAAAAGTAAGTAAAGGCTAGTAGTTTTATATAGACTATAAGGCATTAAATAAGATTATAAACTAAAATTAATACTTATTACTATTTACTAAAGAAACTCTATATTCCTTAGTAGGTATATAATAGTTTATAAAATTAAATATTTATACTATATTTTACTACCTATATATAGTAAAGGGGGATAAGGCTTTAATAGCTTTCTATATATATTTTAGCCTCTTTAAATAGCTTATCTACCCCTTTAGCCTAGCTAGGGCATTTATAATATTTTAATATTATATTAATAAAGCATTAAAGGATACCCTAAGGATTTATATAATAGTTTATCTTAATAATATCTTTATTTATACTAGTAGTATATATAAGGAGTATATATAGTATATAAGAGAGATCCTCTCTTACTTATAATAGGCTAGCTTATATTTTAATATTAGTAAGTGTACATTCTATATAATAAAGGTAAAATACCTAGGATTTATAGTATAAGTAAGCTATATAATGTAGCTAAACCTAGCTAAGGTAGCTATAATTTATAAGTAAAAGGCACTAATATAACTATAGGGGGTGTATAGCTTTTTAAGCTTTATAAACTTTTATTAAGAATTTATAGCTAACGTCTTTAACACTATATTAGAATAGTGTGAGTATTAAGGCGTATTCTTCTTAGCACCTAAGGAATAGACACATTTAACAAAATTCCTCGGCGTAATATGTAGCTAAAGATAGATTGCACTAATAAAGTAGCTAGCGCGTTCTAAAAATAAGCCTTCGTCTAGATGCGTATTACCTTCATCATGTTTCGTGGATGAGCAGGCGACGAGGTTACGAACCCGATGCCGCCAGGTCCTTCACATCTGTCGCTACCAAGTACCTATAATACATTCGCAGTACTCGCAACTATTCGCATTCGTCTGTTAGCCCTTATGGCTTCTTCAAAACTCCGGGGCTTCATCTTTGGCTTGGTATTTTGTGTTCCGCTTCTTGCGACAGCTTCCACGAATTCAACGTACAAGAACCTTGATCAATTGGTGTCCAAGTTGGCTTTGATGGACGAGAAACCCGGCATCTGCCCCCCTTGGTAAGTCCGAGGCCTGTGGATGAAGCTTTAGAATCTTTCACACTTAACATTGTCAATGCTCAGTTTCAATTGCCTACTGCCTTCTCATACGTGCGCGCAGTATGCAGGCTGCAACGAGTTTAATGGCAAATGCGACTGTCCTGAAGGGTTCGGAGGAGATGACTGCCTCGAGCCTTGTGAGTCTGCTCGCGTTTTGATCGAAACATAAGAACACCTCTTCTTGTTTGGACATGATTCACCAATTGACATATATGTAGTGTGTGGCTCTCTTGCCAGAGGCCGAGATCGGCCGATGCGATCCGAGGCTGCGTGTGATTGCGATGCAGGCTGGACTGGGATAAATTGCAATGTCTGTACCGAGAATCAAGCATGCAATGGCCTTGTGGACACCGGCACCAGCGGCGTTTGTTACAAGAATGGAGAGGTTGTGCACCATAATCACCAGATTTGCAGTGTGACCAACAAGAAAATCACGGATCTTCTTAACGAAAAACGACCAGAGGTCACCTTCACCTGCCAGAAAAATCAAGGCACTTGTGATTTTCAGTGTAAGCTATATATTCTGTCAAAGTGCCTTTTGTTGATCCAGGATGCTGACGCTTTAATCGGTAGTCTGGGTTGATGCGGTCGAATCCTTTTATTGCCAACTAAGTGATTGCCAATCAAGCGCTGAGTTCCACGAAGCTGTGAATACCACTTTTTACAAGTGCAACGACATTCGTTGCAGCTGTATACCGGAACGGATGTTATGCGGAAAAGACGGTTCCATTGACCTTAGCGAGTTTCTTGACCAAGCAATTCGTGGTCCTGGTGGATTCGAATGTAGCCAGAAAAGTGGCAGTTCCCATGATTGTGCTTTCACAGAACCGGAGATGGACAAACTGATTCGTAGCCTTATTGGTGACTCCAGCATTTTCCTTGATTGCAAATCTGGCGAATGCCTACACGAAACCCAAGTTCCCGGTTACACGAGACCGATAAAACAAATTAACACACCTCTTATTGCTGGTCTTATCGCCATATGCTCATTGTTCGTGGTGGCGGTCATTATCATCACATGGGTTTTGTCACGACGCAAATTACGACACGGCGCAATTCACCTCGAGGATTCAGACGACGAAGCTACCAGGTTGATGGCTGAACATAAACCTGCCACTCTTCACTTTGAAAAGGTTGCTTACCAGTTGAATGGCAAAAATATACTCAGCAACATCATAGGAACGTGTCGCCCCGGAGAAGTGACTGCAATCATGGGCGCTTCCGGTGCTGGCAAGACAACATTCCTTGATATCCTGGCGCGCAAAAATAAGCGTGGCTTGGTAGAAGGAGACTTCTTTGTTAACGGGATGAAGGTCCATGACTCGGAGTATAAGAAAGTTGTTGGGTTTGTTGATCAAGAAGATACAATGCTGCCAACTTTGACTGTCCACGAGACAATCCTAAACAGTGCTCTTTTGAGACTTCCACGAGATATGAGTCGTGCAACCAAGGAACACAGGGTGTTCGAGGTCGAGAAAGAACTTGGTATTCACCACATCCGTGACTCATTGATTGGCTCCGTGGATGGACGAGGACGTGGCATATCCGGTGGTGAGAAACGCCGGGTTGGCATTGCTTGCGAACTTGTCACAAGTCCATCTATCCTTTTTCTTGACGAGCCTACAAGTGGGTTGGATGCATTCAACGCCTATAATGTTATCGAGTGCCTGGTCACGCTGGCAAAGAACTACCAACGAACCGTGATATTAACAATTCACCAACCACGCTCCAATATCGTGACCCTTTTCGACCGGCTCGTGCTGTTAGCGAATGGAAGTGCAGTATTCTC
This sequence comes from Claviceps pusilla, assembly GCA_018360225.1. Classification (NCBI taxonomy): domain Eukaryota; kingdom Fungi; phylum Ascomycota; class Sordariomycetes; order Hypocreales; family Clavicipitaceae; genus Claviceps; species Claviceps pusilla. The sequence continues at coordinate 8,245 of SRPW01000286.1, read as the reverse complement.
TGGACCATTTGCGCAGTGTCAGTCGTACTTTGACTCAATTGGCTACGAATGCCCTCCTGGTTTCAATATTGCGGATTACTTGGTCGACCTGACTATGCATGCAGGCCAGAGGACCTCTGTTGATACTTCATCTATCGCCGCAGACGTCATTAGCCTTGACCCTAGTAGTACCAAGGCAAACAAATCAATTGTCAGTGACTCCGGCATTAGCGTTGGGAATGAAAGTATTGCGAAGACAGCAGTATCATCCCGGCCGAGAAATTCCCGAAAGGAGTCGATTCGGTTTCGACAAGAACGCGAACTTTTCACCCGTCGGAGACAAATTTCGTCTACGGGGCCGTCTTCTGATGCTAGGGCTGTAAATGATGGAAACTTTAAAATCCTGGCGGACCCCTCAAAGGCTTTCGCATCCCAATCGCGGGAAGCCTTGAGTGATCTGAACCCTTCGCCGACGATTGGCAGTGATCTTGAGCTTATGACGTACGCTTTTGCGCAGTCGGATATCGCTGAAAATATCCGTTGCGAGATTCGACATGCAGTAACCGTCGCGGCCGAAGTTGATGGCACAAACAATAACGATCACCGCCATGGGGTGTCAAACACAAACGTTGGTCCTGTCGGTCGTGGCTACGCGCGGATTGGGTACTGGGATCAATTTATAATCTTATCGCAAAGAACGTGGAAGAATTTGTACCGAGATCCTTTTCTCATGCTCACCCATTACGCAATAGCTATCATCTTGGCTGTTTTCTCAGGTTACCTATTCTATGGCCTGACGGACGACATACCAGGCTTTCAGAATCGTTTGGGCCTTTTTTTCTTTCTTCTCGCGTTGTTTGGGTTCAGCACTCTCACGAGCTTGAATGTCTTTTCTGCGGAACGACTTTTGTTTCTCCGGGAGCGAGCTAATGGTTACTACTCTCCGGTCACGTACTTCACAGCCAAGGTCCTTTTCGACATTTTACCGCTAAGAATCGTGCCGCCAATGCTAATGGGGCCCATCATCTATCCCATGACCGGTCTGATACCTGATTCTGTGCATTTCTTCAAATTTATGCTAGTTTTGGTATTATTCAATCTGTCCGCTGCATCTATATGTCTCCTGGTTGGCATTATGTGCCGGAACGGTGGACTTGCCAATCTAATTGGCAGCCTGGTCATGCTGTTCAGTCTTCTATTCGCCGGCTTTCTACTAAATCATGATGCGATGCCCGCCAGCGCCTTGTGGCTGCAGAAAATATCCATCTTCCATTATGGTTTCGAAGCACTCATAGTCAACGAAGTTGTTGAGCTGACACTCGTTGACAAGCAGTATGGACTGGATATAACCGTGCCTGGTGCCGCTATTCTGAGCTCGTTTGGTTTTGATAATGGTGCTTTGTGGACAGATATTCGCAACTTGGGAATCTTCGCCGCAAGTTTCATAATATTAGCTTACATTGCAACGCACTTTCTTCTTGTAGAAAAACGATAGAAGGGCAGAGCTGAAGATATCTTCTTTCGGCTCAAAGATGCACAGGCAGATACCTGTTTCTTTGATGCTTGGACTTCGAACAGACCTCAGCAATGTTATTTACGTTCATCTTTATTAAATAAGTTTCAGCTGTGGTGTAGACAATAAAATGCGACAGACGAGGCGCAAGTACTTTGAACTGTATGTACTGGTTCAAATTCTTGATCCTGACACATTATAGTTTGATTTGCTGAAGAGTGAGCTAGTATACAAAGTGAATAAACGCAAATTACTCCATCTTCCCGCCGGTAAGATCCTCTGCTATCCTTTTCTGACGTTTGGCAGACCGGTCAAACTCTGATTCATCTAGATCCATGACTTTGGTTGACGCTCCAGTTGATGTTTCCATCATGTTGCCAATAGATGGAGGCCTGCCATATATGCCCCAAGTATTTTCGGTAGAGCCTTGACGATGAGTTTCTTGACTTTGTTGTCGAAAATAATCTTCGGTGAACAATTTGTCTATCTCTACCCTGAGCTCGTTTTCGTGAACGATGAAGTTTGAAGCGCTGATGTACAGCTCCATGATAGCATCTCGCCTAGCTTCGCGCTTCGCGTTATCCGAAACCAGAACCTTGGTGCGGCTTTCGTTGGCACGAGAAAATCGATTAGGATCGGGGTAGACCCTTGTATCGGTTATGGAGTGCAAGATGGTCGGTCGAGTCAGTCTATCGTCTTCCCTCTCGGGCTCTGCGCCGGCTTTGTTGTGCTGTTGGAATTTTCTGCTGACTCGATCATTTCGATCATTGTCTATTTGCAAGCGCCTAGTCCAGAGGGCATCTAGGCCGTCCTTCAAGTTGGTTCGCCTGCTCTCGGCTAGCGCAGCTTTCCATCTCTGAACGCTACTGTTTCCATCCCGTCGCCTCGTAGGTCGTGCGGCTGTCCTCTCAATGTAGTATGATCGAATCTTGACGTCTCCTTCGAGACGCGGGAATACGTCACGTGGAACAGGCAGGTGGCCACGAACTCGCGTAGGTTTTGCTTCGTCTGATTGCGGCGGTGTAGGTAAACGAACGTAAGAGGGAGACTCGGGAGGGGCGCTACTAGATCCGAGGCAATGGGAATACGAGAAACTTCGAAGCAAATACAATGCTTGTCGAACCGGTAGTCGAGTGAAAGGAGCAGGAGTTGTAAGAGGCATGACTGCAGCCATTGTAGCCAACTTGTTGTGAGCGTCTGTGTCCATTCAACCCTGAAGCCAGTAAACTGAAAGAAACCTGGGCGAGCCGGCCTGCTCCGATAAAAATTGTACCACGCCCCATTTTTCCAGCACTGTGGCTCAGTCGCACTGCACTAAGCACAGTAGTCCATAGACCCTACAGTCAGTATAGGTAGTTCGAAACATTTTCAATTAGACCCATGAATCTGAGATCACCGTGAAAATAATTGAGGAATATTTTATTTCTAAGTCCGAAGCCTTTGCTTTATCTACTTATCTAGCTCTAATCAGAGTATTGCATTACACTATACATAGTGTAATTCTTAGAGTTTAGGTGTAGTGAGTATTTTGAAATTAATATATTTAGAGCTATACTCTTAGCATGTAGTTATATAGAGCCTTTCTTATATATAAATGATTTTTTAATATCTGATTTAATACACTCTAGTGTAGTAGTTAAGTGTTTTAGAAAACCTTATACCTTTTTTATAAGTAAGAACTATAAGGAGGTAATAGGCTTAATTTTTATATAAAGTATAGTTTCTTTTAATATAATAAAGTAAGTGTATTATAATAAACTAAACTCGAATTAGCTAGGGAAGTAGAGGCTGATTAGCCACTCCTATATTATATAAATAAGTAAAAATATCTCTTAGCTGTTAGGTACTAAGCTAGTTATAGCTATAATTACTAATAATACAGGAGTATAGAGTAATTAAGGGCTATGAGAAAATAACGATAATAGAGCAAACAGAACTATCAGGCAAGTAAGATATAATAATCTACCTAGCTTTCTATGAAAGAATTTGACTTAAAATTTGAGAATACTAAGAAGTTAAAAATATAAAAATATATTTAGTTAGGTTGTTTATTCTATTAAGTAATTACTAATAAGTAGTATTATATAAGTAATTATGCAATTCGCTAATTAGTACCCTTATAAAGGTTATTCTATAACTATATAGAATATAAAAAACAGAGATTCTGAATATAGCTAAGTATAAGTTGCTAAATACTAGCAAGCATACATAAATTAATTAACATTACTTTAATAACTTTTTTCCAAACCGTTCTACGACATTCTTAATAAATAATATAAAACTATTAATATATTTTACTTTAAAGTTAATAAGAAGGTTTTATATTTATACTTTAGTTTTCTTATTTTATATAATATTTTAAAATAATAGAAAAGTAAAAAATTATAAAAAACCTATATATAATATTACTATTTATAATATATATCTATTATTTATCCAAAGGAATATTAAAAAAAATAATTATAAAAAATATTAAATTACTCTTTTAACTATATTTAGTTTCTTTAATTCATTATTAATATTATAAAAATATTATAATAATATTAATAAATTTTTAAAAAACAGGTTAATAATTTATATTATAATAAAGAATATTAAAACTCTATAATAAATATTAAGTAATTTATAAATAAAATATTTTAAAAGAATTAATTTTTCTATAATAATACACTACTAATAGTAGAATCTCTTAAATAACTTTAAAAAAATAGCTTATTTTAAAATTATAATTAAAACCTTTAGAAAATACTATTTTAATCTTTTTATAAGTTTACCTATACTATAGTAGTAATATAGAACTAACTCTAAACTATTTAAAAAGTATAAAATAAATTACTATATTTATATATTTTTATTTTTAATAATATATTAATATTAAAATATAGATATTGTTAGTATTCCTTAGGATACTAGTGATTCTCTAAGGAATACTAGGGTGGAACAGAGACTTAGTGACTTAACGTAGGGTCTGTAAAAGGGTTTATAAAAAGGTCTTATTTTTACTAAGAAAAGGTGCTATCTAAAGGGGCATTTTATAAGCATTCTATAGCTTATAAAAATGCCATTAGAAGCGCTAGTAAAAACTCTACTTATTACATAACTGTTATGGACTAACCCGATTGGGTCATCGCGGATGTCAGCGCAGTCATACCGGTCGCCCGGATCCTTTGCCAGCTGCACTAAGCTAGGTTAAAAGGATACGCATTGATCAGGTTAGCAAGGTCTGATCAATTGACATCTATATTGGTTGGTTGTTGCTAGGGTGGGTGCCAGCTGGCGCGGTCCGTCCGCGCGCAGCCTAAGGTTAGGTCAAAGACCAAACCATAACAATAACTAACTTATTAGGGGTTCTATTAGGGGTCCTGTTAGGGTCCCTAGTTTAGTCTGTAGTCCTAGGCGCATTATTTACAGCCTAGAATATATAGCAATTCTAACACTTAGAATTCTCTTTTTTATAGAAAAAGAGGAATTATATTTAATATAGGTAGAAATCTATATAAAAACAGTAGTTAACTATCTAATTAGATAATTAATAAGAAAAAGAGTCTAGTTTATATCCCTAGTATTCCTCCTTTTTCTCTATATATTTTACTTATTTTTATATATAAATTATAGCTTTATTTTTATTAATAAAGGTCTTAAGAGCTTAGTTTAGAGAAGTCTTTATTATAGTATTAGTAATATTATTATTATTATTGTTATGGACTGGCCTAGAAGGCATCTGCATTCTAGCGTCGATAGTATTATTATTAACTATAAGGGCAGTAAGAAGGAATCCTAACGTGGTCCTCCTGCCTCCTACTAGATATAGACTTGTGGGTAGGGCTGGCCCTAATGGCACGTAACACTCCCCCTCTCTATCCCCGCTATACCTCCAATAAGGATCCGAGCATCAAGCTCGAATCCATTATAATTATTAATTTATTTCATTTCTTTAATTTCCTACCTTTTATATAACTAATATAATACTATAATATTAATTATTAACCTTTTTTTCTTTATTATACCTAACTTAATAATATACTTATATAATAAAAAAGAGTTTATATAAACAATTATTAGTATTAGTAGAATTTATAACTTCTATATTATAGTGTGTAAGGTTATGCTAATTATATAGGTAATATTAGTACCTTAGACTATTATATATAGCTTAGATATAAGGGCACTTCTTATAACTCTCTTGCTTTTTATTAAGCTATATATTATAGTATTACCTTTTAATATAAATTCTATACTAGTTCCCTTTATTTTTATACTAAGGATAATTATATATTTAATTTAAAAGCTTAAGTCTTTATTATTTATAAAGAAATTATTAATAAAGATATAAAGAGTAGTAGTAGAAAGGTTAAGTAGAATATACTATAAACTATATTTATAATATTATATTTACTACTAAATCCATTTATTAAGTCTTATAATATTAGAATTATTAGAATTTTAGGCTTATATAGTAATAAAAAGGTTAAATACAGTCTTTAGTTAATAAACTAGTAATATATACACTCCTTAAGCTTCTTATTTAATATATTACTATTTTATTATTAGTTTATTAAGTTTAATAAGTTAAAGCTTTTTACTCTAGCCTTTTTAATAGAGTTTTATATAACTTTATTATAGTAATATAAAATATAGCTATTAAAGATAAGGGGTTCTATAGGCATTAGAATTTACTTAGGTTTTACTATAAATTCTACTTTCTTTAGTTCTATCTCCTTAGTTTTAAAGAACTTAATATTACTTAAACTAAAGGTATTATTTATTTATATTCTAATTACACTAAAGCATTTAATTTTATTAAAAGCTATTAAGAAATATAGGTTATATATAAAAGTAGTTATTATTAGCTTCTTATATTAATAATAGAAGTATATAGCTTACTAATATATACTAGCCTTTATAATTCTTTAAAGGGGTTTTATAACCTCTATAATAGTATTCTTTAAGTATAAATATATAATTTATACTAGTATTTTAATAATAATTAACTAGTTAAGTAAGGTTTCTAACTATATATATACTTATATAATATTTTATAGCTATAAAAAGATATAGTCCTTAGCTAGTAATAGCGCTAAAGTAATAATAAGTCTTTAGCTTATATATTAAATTATTAAAGATTATATTAAAATCTATACTTTTTCCTTATTACTATACCCTTAGATTATAAGCCTTAATTTCTTATATAGCTTATTAGTATTGTTGGTATTCCTTAGGATACTAGTGATTCTCTAAGGAATACTAGGTGGATCTGAGACTCAGTGACACAACATAGGGTCGAGGAAAGTATTCGTAAAAAGGTCTGATTCTATCCTAATCGGTGCTATCTAAAGGGGGCATTTTATAGCTAGCGTTAAGGCCACGAAAATGCCGTCGGATTCCGCAGTGAAAACTCTGCACATGCGGACCAATCAGAAGAGTCGGATTCTGTGGCTAATATGGCCGCGAATCCGGCTCTTCCTGGCTGCGAATCCGGCTCTTCCCGGCTGTGCCACGTTGTCATAGAATGCAGCGATTCCAACACTCGGGATTCTCTCTTTTGTGGAAAAAGAGGAATCGCTCATAAGTTATGCAAAAATCTACCTAAAAACCACAGTTAATTATCTAATTAGATAATTAATAAGAATAAGAATCCTATCTTATATCCCTAGTATTCCTTCTCTTTCCTATATGCTTCCTTCTTCTTCTTTATACGCTTTACCTATCCCTCTATATAGATTATAGCCTTATTCCTATTAATAAAGGTCTTAAGGGCTTAATTTAGTAATGATTTTATTATAGCATTAGTAATATTGTTACTACCATTAATTTACCTAATTTCCTTAATTTCCTGCCTTTTATATAATTATTACAGTGCTATAATATTAATTATTAGTCTCTTTTCTTTTATAGTGCCTAACCTTATAATGCACTTATATAATAAGAAAGAATCTATATAGATAATCGTTAGTATTAGTAGAATTTGTAACTTTTATGTAATAGTCTATAGCATTATACTAATTATATAAGCAATATCTGCGCCTTAGACTATTGTGTATAGCTTAGAGGCAAGAGCACTCCTTATAACTCTTTTACTTTTTATAGAGCTATATATTATAATATTGCCTTTTAGCATAAAATCTAATCCAATTCCCGCCTCTTTAGTACTAAGGATAATTATATATCCTAGTTACAAGCTAAGGTCTTTATTATTTGCAAAGAAACTATTTATAAAGACATATAAAGCTATAGCAGTAAGATTAAGCGGAATATACCTTAATCCACAGTTATAATGCTATATTTGCTACTAAATCCTTTTATTTAGATAATTTACGTTGGATTTATTAGGATTCTAGACTTATATAGTAACAGAGAGGTTAAATACAGCCTCTAGTTAATAAACTAATAATACATACGCTCCTTGCGCTCTTTATTTAATATATTGTTGCTTTATGGTTAGCTTATTAGGTTTAATAACCTTAAGCTTCTTACTTTACCCTTTTTAGTAGAGTTTAATGTAATTTCCATTAAATTTATATAAGATATACCTATTAAAGATAAGGGGTTTAGTTAGCGTTAAGATTTGTTTAGGTTTTACTATAAATCCTACCTTCTTTAATTCTGATTTCTCTATCTCTAAAAACTTTATATTACTAAGACTAAGGGTATTATCCGTTTGCATACTAATTACACTAAAGCATTTAATTACATTAAATGCTATTAAGAAACATAGGTTATATATAGAAGTAATTATTATTAGCTTCTTATAGT
>SRPW01000285.1:0-26931 GCA_018360225.1 Claviceps pusilla | reverse complement strand
AAAAAAAAAAGAAAGGAATTGCACACTGGACATTGGACATGAAGGCGGAGATGAGACAGAGATGGAGGCGCGTCTGACATGTGAAAGTGAAAGGGGAGTGGGTCCGTCACAGCTTATGTGGGTTTTTTTTTTCTGTCTGATAGGGAAGATTTTGATGGGGCAGGATGATGTGGGCCCATGGAGCGAAGAAAGATGAAAAGGGAAGGGAAAGAGGCAGCAGTGATTTCCTTTCGCTTATGTTGTCTTTTTTTTTTTCCTTCCTTTTTTTTCTTTCTTTCTTTTTTTTGGTCAAATCGCTGACAGGCAGAACTTTTCATCGACGAGGCCAAAAGTGAAAATTTGAAAGCAAACGGGTGGCGGTGGTGCGGCTTGTCGATTTGAGTTGAGTGCCATTTGGAAAGGGCCAAGTGGCCGTCATCATGGTGTAATGGGGCGACGGGCATCATGTCACCATGGCAGGCTTGGATGAGCAGTGCTTGGGGAGCGGTGCTTGCCTAGATCGAATGCTCGGGACCAGAGCATAGTGCGGCGCTGGCAGAGAGCCACGGTCCACGATGATTTTTATCCGTCCATCCTCTGGTCTGGTGTCTTCTGCTCTTGTCCGGTGGTCTGGTGTTACCGTGTTACCGCACAATCAGACTATCATGGCATGCATAACTGCAACGGACCAGGGTCCGGGATAACAAGCCGAGTTCTCGCGTCAAGATCTGACTGCCTGACCCGGTCGGAGGTCCTGCCGTGGGCAAAATGCAAGCAACCAGAAACCAATACCAAACCGCCCCCCTTTCCTCTCCTCATCATCATCCTCATTCCCGCGCGTCCCGTTTCCTTGACGTGCAGCCCCGTCGCCTGACGAGGGGGTTTCCGGATCCGTACGGGAGCAAGTCGTGTTTGTCCTTGGCAGCGCAGAGCACTTGAACAAGCGCAACGGTTTTATTATTGTTGTCATCATCATCTTTTCATATTCTCGAATCGTGTTTTTTCCCCGGGGCTCTTTTCCACCGGGCGTCGGGCGGCGGCAAGCCAGGATGTCTGCTCGTCTGATCTCTGATCTCTGGTCTTTGGTCTGGTCCTTGGTCCTTGGTCCTTGGTCCTCTAGTACTGGACTCCTTGTCCTGGTCCTGGTCCTGGTCCTGTCTCTGGTCTGATCACGGATGTGCTATCGTAAAGTGCGTCCCAAGGCGACTTTCACGTGTCAAATCCGCCCAATAATCCACACCAACCAGAGAGAGACCCCAGCCCCAGCCCCAGCCCATCACTGTCAACTGTCAAACAGTTGTCCGGCAGCGCTTGTTGGGTTGTCCGTGGTCTGCTGGCAGTGCGACCAGGTGGCAGGCAATCGGCAGGGCAGGACAGGGCAGGACAGGGCAGGACAGGACAGGGCAGGACAGGACAGGGCAGGACAGGACAGGGCAGGACAGGGCAGAGGCAGGGCAATGTGGCTGGAGACGGGACGTGCATGGCCAATCGTGGTGCTCACTGCTCACTGCTCGCTGCTCACGCTTTCACATGCTCTCTCGCCTCTATCGCCTCTCTCCGCCCACCCGACCGTTGTTGAGTGACGACGGCGTGCGCTGCCCCTGCAAGCTGCTGAGCTCTCTGAGCTGCGTCGGTGGCGCTTCCATCCGTCTCCAACTTCCAAACCTGCAACCTGCGTCCGGCCCTTTTAAGCATTGACCTTCCCATCTGCAAGCCAGACCCTCCTACTTCCTTCCCCTTTACTTATTTTCCCACCTACTTCTCCCATCTGAACTTTTTCTTGTTTCCCTTTTTTTTTTTGGTTTTTCCAAGAAAAAGTTTCTACGAACCCTCTCAGATTGAAAGAAGGAAAGAGAAAAGGCTTCATTATCCATTATCCATTATCCATTCTCAACCTTTTTCCTCATCCTCATCGTCGTACCACTTTTCTCCCACCTTTTTCCAATACCACATTCCCACATTCGTAATGGCCGTCTCGCACGTCAACGGCGACGTTTCGCCCCGTCCAAACTCTGCGTTCTTCCAGGTAATTCATGCTCGCTCATTCCTCCCTCTCTTCCATCTTCTTCCTTGCCTTGGCCCTCCGTACCTCATGCTGGCGACTAACCAAAAGACATTTACCTACACAGCACCTTCTCAAGTATCCCGTCATCAGTGACAGCATCCACACCGTCAAGTCCAACGAGCTTGCCCAGCGTTCTCTCAAGCTCGGTGACTCCGCCTACCAGACCATTGCCAACTCCGTTTTCCCTTGGCTCGCCAAGCCCTACGGCTATGTTTCGCCCTACGTCGCCCGCGCCGACTCCATCGGTGACAAGACACTCGACCGCATTGATGAGCGCTTCCCCATCGTCAAGAAGCCCACCAGCGACCTTTACAACGACACCCGTAGCCTGATTATGCTCCCCCTGAACAAGGGCCTCGAGGGTCGTGATCACGTCCTGGACGTGTACGCTTCCGAGGTGAAGAAGACGGAACAAAAGGGTCTCGTTGGTCAGGGCAAGGCTGCTGTCTCCACTGCCGTTGTCGTAAGCACCGAGACCCTTGGTTGGTTGAGCAGCTTCCTGGCTGCCAAGAAGGACGAGGCCACTTCTGCCGTCAAGGAAAAGGTCAACCAGTGAACAAGGAAAACATGCGACTCATCATTGCCGACACGCCGAAATACACACAACTCACCGAAATAACTACAACACTTCATATCCTACCAATCTTGACCTGCCTTTTTTTCTTTTACATGTCTTTTCTTTCTTTTTTGCTCTTTGGTTTTGCGGACTTGGAATTTCGGGATGCCGTGGTTGCTGGATGGATGTTGGGATTTCCATGAGCATGGCGAATCGGAAGTCATGTGGGACCTTGCGCTCGCTTCTGTTGGCGTTGATTCGATTCGAAAGAGAAGAGGAAAAAAAGCACAATTGCTTCCCACCCGTCCTGTCTCCTTGCCTCAAACATGCGCGGATGCGCGGATGCATGCGGATTCGCCACTTTACCAGTCTAGTTGTTGACAGCGCTTTCCAGCTGGACAGAGGCAGACACACACACTGGTGGATTTTATTATACCTCGGAATGTCGGGGCATGCATGAGCAGAGACTCTTTTTTATTGTATGATGAATTAATCTCCCCATGTCTTTTTTGATGTATTTGCGTTACCGACTATCGAGGTCTGATTTTTACTCGGAAAGTTGTGTGAGTCGATGGCGAAAGGAAGACACTCACGCACACACGCACATGGCGTACCATGGACGATGTCGGGTAGTGCCGTCGGGGAGCACATGAAGAAGATGTCGCAAAGCTCAGAATTACCATAGATGAAAACTATCTAACAAGCCTGTTTTCCGCCGCTCGATTGCTTGCCTTGGCAATGGCCAACCTTATCACCCAATCACCCAATCACCCAATCCCCCAATCCCGTTTGAGCCCGTTTGGCCGTAGTGGCTTTCACGTGTCATTGTCTAATCAAAATGCCCGACTAGCATGTGAAGTGGCCCCAACTCCCTGCACCCCACCCGCCCAGTTGGTCGAGCCCACCCGGTCAGGTCAGGTCATGTCATGCAGGCGTCTGCCCATCACGTGCCGACGGTTACGCTGTGCCAACCTGCTACCTACTAGGTACTTAGGTACCAGTACCTACTAGCTACTGGGTACCTGCCTACCTAGGTACTTTAGCCCCGCCAGTACGAGTTACGCACACATGACAGCGCATTTGGCTACAGGTATATCGCCAAAGTACCGAGTGGGCGGCTAGGCGCCTCATCTGCCGAGATTGGATGGGAGAAGGATACAACTGCCGCCCAAGGAGGCAAAGCGGGCACTGATGGGTATGTTTTGTGCGTGAGGGCTGTGCATGTGCATGTGGTTATGAAGGGGGGGGGTAATTGATGATTGGACCCCTTGGGGAGAATCTGGCTTGAAGTTCATGGTCTGGCATGTCATGGTTGGTTGGTTTTTTTTTTTTTTCCTTGGTCTCCTTCATGGCACCGTGCAGGGACGATCCTGGACCTATACTAGCTATTCGTCTTTTGTGACCTCTTCTCCAGGCCAATCTTGATGGATAATGTAGCCATTAGTACCAAGGAAACCCCTGATTTCTATCCCCTTGGTGCCGAGAAGGCTACATCTTCGTACCTATCCACACTTATATAATAACTTGTTAGGGGAGGTGAGTTAGCTTCCAATCGGCGATTCAAGGAATGTGAATGAGTACAATGCTGCAGCCTTTTCGGCACCAAACGCATAGTGATGTTTCTTACACATCAAGTATCTTTTCAGTCTTAATGTCGCTCTCGTGGGCCGTAGCGCCGTATGATTACGAAAGGGATGCTTTCTTTATATTTATAATGTGTTGTATAATTGCTTTTAAACATCTTGCGAAGAAGATGCTAGGACTAAGGGAACCCGACGCTCTCCCCGCGCCCGGGATGATGACGAACTGGGCTAGCATAGGGCTGAAGGGCTTCATTCAATCTGGTACAACTAGTGTGGAAAACTACTACACCTCTAAGATGGACAACTCTTCTACTCTATACACACTCGATTCGATATTTCGCGTTGCCCTTCGCCCGTTTGTTCCTATGCACCACCGATCTTCCCTATTTACCCCTTCCTGACTCCCAGCAAGTGAGCGCGTCTAGTTATCCCGACACAATATCTATCACGCCTGTTTTTTGGAATGAGGAATCTACCTTTTCTAAATTAGCATCGTTTGGGTAAAACAATTCTGATCATTTTTTTGAAGAACAAAAAACCCGCTGGAACAAAACAACAATATATGTACATCTGTTTTTTTGAAGGATGGCGAACACGCATTCACTCTGTGTAAGGGGTTGTTTTGAAGAGAGAGATGGCGCTTTGCTGTTTACCTGGGTGGGTGCTCTCAGGGGAGTAGGGCATAAGATACTATTGTATGAGTGGAACAATACAACATCATGATAGCTGCCTGAGCTTCTCGGCATCATAGAGGCAGGCAAAGCATCGGACTCCTTTATCTAAAAGTATTCCCCTTCTTTTCCTATACATGTATATAGATGCTTTGTTTTTATTGTGCTCTTTATGGGCTGTTTTCCCGTCTTTTTCTTCTTTAGGTATTCTCTCCTCTTCTTCATTACCGTCTTTACTAGCTGTTTTTTCTTCCTTGTCTTATTTACTCCTTCTTAGCTATTCTGTTTTCCTCTTTTTCTTCTTCATTACCTTCTTCTTTATAAGCTATTTTTTATTACCTTTTTTACTGGCTGTTTTCTCTCTTTTTTGTTACCTTCTTTAATAGCTATTGTCCCCTATTTTTTTTTATGCTTTACTGTAAGCTGTTTTTCTTTTCCTCTTTTCGTTAGCTTTTTAGCTAGCCTTTTTTTCTCTCTTTATGTGCTTCTTCGCAACGTTTTTTTTTTTTTCCTCTTTTTGTTAGTTTTGTTGCTAGCTGTTGTTTGTTTCTATTCTTCTCTTTCAATAGACTTCTTCAACAGCTATCGTTTCCTCTTTTCGTCACCTTCTTCACTAGCTATTTCCCCCATTTTTGACCACCTTCTTTGCTAGCCGTCTTGCTCCCTCTTTTCGTGAGCTTCTTTGCTAGCTATCTGTTCCTCGTTTTATCAGCTTCTTCGCTGGCCGACAGTGTTTCTCCAGAGCGCTGCCGTAAGCCAGGCGGACCCCCCCCCCCGGGAAGTGCAACGTCTTTTGACACCATGTTGCTACTGCCGTACATATTATAAATTAAACTTGTCTTAGCTAGACTTGTCTTTCTTGAGTAGCTGATAGTGTTTCAAATTATAAAACGTTCTTTATAGAATAGACGTATTTTGAGGAAATAGGCAGAAAGCTACGATTCTCCTTAGCTCACCTGCCTTGCTAGGCCTCGCCTTGCCTGACAACGAAGAACAGAATGTAAAGAAACCATCACACATACCTGTAGATAGAAACGTGGTCCACGTCGGTACGCACTGTGATTCGTTAGAGGGGGCGGGTTCCCTTAAGTGGGATATATATATAAAGAGAACGATAAGGAGAAAAAACGGAAAAAAAGACGAAAGTTATAAAGAGAAGAAAAGAAAAAAAAAATAAAGGGTAAGAGAACGAGAGGAAAGGAGAAAAAACGAGGGTAGTTAGGAGAAAGATGAAAAATAAAAAGAGAGATCAAGAGAGGAAAGGAGAGAAGAGCAAAGGAATAAGAAGAAGAAATATTTATATATATATATATATATATATATATAGATAAATAGATAGAGAAAAATAAAGCAAACTTCCAATTTTAGCATCATAGCTCCAATTCGGCGCGTGCAGACAAACGAACGAGTATCACGGCACACAACCACCACCCGCATCCCAATAAGAACCCTCGACACGCGAAATGCAATACAACGTCCCGCCCATGATCCAGCCACATAATCACCCCTCATCACAAGCATCCCACGTCCAAAACAGCCATGTCGGCCCCGGAAAGCCACCCCAGCAGACCGCCTGGGCAATGTGTATCGAGGCCATGGACAAGGTACGGTTCAGTGCTTGGGTGTGCATACGTATATCGCGTGTTCCTCACGTCGCTGGAAATTACTGATGAACGACAGGGATTCCTGATTCCTGCGACGCCGTCACCCGTTCGCGCCACTATTCCAGCCAGACTGCCATGCCATCGTTTTCCCTGCTGGACTACCCCCCCATCATGCCACGGAGCTATTCGAGGGTTCGAGCAACGGCGTGTTCTGCAGATATGTGCAGATGAGGCTCACCCATGTTTTCAAACTGTCGGCTACATCCGGTTGCAATACCCTTCGTCTGGTCAGGTGGGTTTCTTCTCCCACTGTATGTATCTACATACCTGCCTACATATCTTCACGATAGACACACATAGACCAAAGACACTCCTAGACTGGCGAGGCCTCCCGAAGGAGTGTACACCCCTGCTGAATAAGATACACATACGCACACCACACGGAACCATGCCAACGATTCGCGGCATTGTTCCACGCGCTGGACCAGCCATGGCTACTCCGAAAGCTCATAGCCGGGATGTTCGAGCGTAGCCGACGTCGTCTTCAGCCTCATGTCCAGCTCACTTGACCTGTCCACTAATCTTTCCGGGTAACTAGACTTACATGCCGCTGCCAGGGCTCTGTATCAGCGTCTTCTCCCGGCAACGCCTCGACTGCTTCTATCATAGGGCATCTATGCGAGATCCTTGTGGCCGCCCGAATCTGATGTATCGCCATCGGAGTGGCAGGCAAAAGCGTCGGACGCCTTGAGCCGATAATAAATCCCCTTTTGTTGATATATATTTATGTTTTTCCTTCTTCGTCACCTTCTTTGCTAACTTCCCCCCCTCTCTTTATTAGCTTCTTTGCAAGCTGTTCACCCCCTTTTTATTACCTTATTTGCTACCTTTTTATAGCCCAAAAGTCTTTCAACACAAAGTTGGTGGCTCCCCGCCGCGTATATCACAATATATCAAAGGGTTAATCAACCATTTACTAAAGAACATCTTTCTCTTAGTCATAAAGGGAACCCCCATCATCGCATTCTCCCTTCATTCCTCCAGCCCCATTCCCACCGCCAGTACATCTGCGGTGCATGAAAGAGCCCCCCTTTTTTTTCATCCCATTTTCATCCCATTTCTCCCATGCCTCCCTTCCGTGAACCAGCCTAGCGCAGGTTGGGCGTCCATTCGGCCATCTGACAAGCTGTCCTTAGCCTGTTTCATATTAGCGTGTTGACAATGGAGCGTAGTGTTCCCTACTCTCTACTCCAGGCACAACCAGGACTACTCAGTTTGTACATCTATTTTTACTTTCAACCCGTGATTTGTTCGTCTCCTTGCGTCTCCATTCATCTCCTCACACTTCAGGATACAAAACTGCACTACACACACTCCTTAGGTCAATCTGCATCATGTCATCACCCTCAATCGCACACATCAAGACCACTCACCACTACTTTGTACTGGCCTCCTGGATTCCAAGAAATTAATAATTAATGTAATGTTCATGAGCGCGAGAAGCCTGACCCCTCATGAACCGAGCGGATTGCCGGGGACATCTAGACAACTACACCGAGGCTAAGCCATCCCCATGGTATGAATCGCCACGATCCCGCCTGACCAGACCTGTCCGACACAAATTTTTCCCCCTGCTTTCGTGTAAAACGTGCTGGATCGAACGTCACATCAACCCTGCACACCTAGCCATGGGACATAAAATAAAGAAACGACAGCCACATCATATGCCTCATTAAAACCTTTCGCCAATCTTGTACGAAAAGAACAAAAAAAAAGTTAAAAAATTAAATAGAGAAAGAAGAAAAAAACTCCCCAAGTCCAGACACATGTCTCCTCTTTTTGTTTCTTGTCAAAGCTTCAGAAATCAGTCCCGTGAGAGATAGTTACTCGTGTCTGTCAGTGGACAAGATGGCGTGGTTTCAGACCGAGTTCCAAGTATGAACAGGTATGTATCAAAAATGTGCACAAAGAAAAAAAAAAAAAGTGGGAGGGGGGTTCAACGGAACGCTGGGGCTGCCGCCTCAGAGAAGGAGAGCAGCGAGACCAGCAGCAGCCAGCAGACCTGGGGCAGCGGTAATGTGGGCCTAAAGCAAGGTTTGTGTTAGTGCCTTGTTTTTTTTTTTTTTATTTCTGGCGCAGATGTCTCTTTGGGCCGAATGTAGACTTACAGCAAAGCCGGTGCTCGTAGAGGTTCGTGAAGACGACGGCTCACTGGATGTCTGGGATCCACCAGATTCGCCAGTGGTAGTAGTAGCAGCTTCACCACCAGAGGTAGTCTCACTGGCACCTGCGCTCTGAGTGCCCGAGCCTTCAGGCTGGCTCATCATGGTGGACAAGGTCGAACCGGTGTTGCTACCTCCAATGGTAGAGGTAGCAATGGGAGTGGTGATGACTTTGCCATCAGTGCCAGTCATGACGGTGTAGATGGTGGTGACGACGGCCTCACCGGCCCCGATAGTGGATGTAGCAATGGGAGTGGTGATGACTTTTCCGTCAGTGCCAGTCATGGTGCTGTAGATGGTGGTGACGCCACCTTGGCCGGCTCCAATAGTGGATGTAGCAATGGGAGTGGTAACGACTTTGCCGTCAGTGCCAGTCATGGTGCTGTAGATGGTGGTGACGACGGCCTGGCCGTTGCTGTTGTTTGCGCCGCTGCTTTGCGATGCGCCGCCACTTTGAGAAGGGCCAGCAGGACCGGCCGACACGGCGACGCCAGCTCCCTCACAGACCTTCATGCCGTACGCGACAACTTGGTTGGCATCTTGCTGGTTGCAGATGGCGTGAGAGCAGTCTCGAAGGCCGTACATGAAGTTGATGTTGCTGCAGAGGCACTTGATATCGTTGGCCTTGCAGCCAAGCTCCTCAGCCTTGGCGGCAGTCATCATGTTGTTGGCGCAAGTTTGCTGTGAATACCCCGAGGCAAGTTAGCAGGCCAAAAGGGAGAGGAAAAAAAGGAGAGAAAAGAAATGGACGGGCCTCGTAAGGATCGGACTTACACCACACTGAGCCAGGGCGGCAATGTCCTGAGCAGCAGCGGCCGCAACCAGGGAGAGGGCGACGACGACGGACTTCATCTTGGTGGTTTGAAAGGTGATTTTTCGTTTTTGTCTCTTTTAGAGAGGATGAGATTCAACTACAAAAAGAAGAAGAAGAAAATTGGACACTATTGATACATCTTAGCGCACATGTTTTTTGTGGTCGTATGTGCAGTACAAGCACAGGCATGCCATGCATCAGATTTCGTGACGTCAAAGGCTCAACAGGTAAAAGACGAGGCAATCGCATTTGAAGTGATGCCACATGAGAAGAGTGGACTTTGGATTCTGTGCAAGAGACGTACCCGTGCAAGATGATGTGACGTGACAGACGAGTCTCGCTGGAATAGGCGGTGGTGAAGCTTGAAGATGGAACGTGTGTTGAGAAAGGAGAGAAAAGGAAAAAGAAAAAGAGGGCGGAGGCAAAGGGGAAATGCAGAAAGTTCAAGGAGGACTTGGCGAGCTTTATGATTCACAAAGCGCACAGAGCGAGCAGGCAGGACGGGAACTTGGAAGTGACAGGATTGTGAAAAAAAAAAAAAAGGAAAAAAAAAAAAAAAAGCAAGGACCAGCCCGACTAGCCCGACGCGCTCGATTAGCTCGAGTTATGTAGCTCGACTTTTAGGCCCGGCATGAAGGGCAGGTACATCTTGCAGACAGACGGCAGCCGGGGCAACTGGTAGCCAATTGGTTGCCAACTGGGGGCATCTGGGGGCAACTGGTGGCAACTGGTGGCATCTGGTGTCATCTGGTGCCACCTGCGCTCGACAAAAAGCAAGTGCTGGTCACTTGCAAGTTCAGGGCCGATCGGCTGGTCAAAGTGCCTGCCCTAGCTGGAGACCTCTAATGCCTCCAATGCACAGCGACAACGGCAAACGGGCAGAGCTGTCGAGTGGCTGTAGCATCTTTCGTCATCTTCTTCCCTGCTGGCTGCCTGCATCTGATGTTGATTAATTCATGTCAACTGCTTCACGATCCGAAGCTTCACATCTACATCTCAGTGCTCACCACCTACTCCACTGCCGGTCTCTTGATGCAGCTACAAGTCAGAACCTACCCACTGCCGACCGACCTACCTGGTTCCGACACATGGAAAAAAAATAAAATAAATAAATAAATAAATAAATAAATAAAAAAATGGACGACTTGTCGGCTAGCATGCGCAAACAAATAGGCCCTTGGCCAACTAAAGACACTTGGTGATGCCTGGACATCCCATCATTAGCCTGACAAGGCAAATGGGGCATCTCGTCCCGTCACAACCCAGCAAGCAGCAAACCCGAGTGTGACGTCAGCAGCGTCCGGACGATAAGACGATCGCGACGTGCATAGCAGAGAGGTGCCCAGGTACCTGCTTTTACATATAGTGGGCCTGCAGATATTGTGTACCCTCGACCAACTCGACCAAAAGTCGTATCAGATCATGTTGCAGCGGTTGCCTCGCCAGTGGTACAGCTCCACGTAGGTACCTCGTCCGAATTGCCAGAAATCTGTTTTGGCGGTTTCTGGGGTTCTGGTTTCTGAATCGGTGCTACGAAATCACCAAGCGCACCACCAAGCCACCACCAAGCGCACCGAAACAGACAACAAACCGCCTTCAATGGACCCAGAGGTTCTGAGCCTGGGATTCTCTTCCGTGTGATACGATACTGTACATGGACATGTACAAACACAATATATACATGACGTGATTGGACGTTGTTTCTGCTTCCGATCCTCGGCTTTCGCCTGAACTGTCATCGGAGCTAGTCTGATCAAGGCACAGACGAGTCCCCTTGGGAGACCCCTTGGGAGTCCACTTGGGGAGCCCCTGGGGGAAATTAGAATTAGCAAAAAAGGAATCAAGGAGCGTCTGGTCTTTTCTCATGCATGACCCTCCATCTGGCGTTGGGCCATAGCGCAGGTGCCAGGAGCAACGAAGGAACCAAGGCGGAGAAAGGGAAATAAACCAAGGCTAAAAGAAAAGCGGCTCAAATCGGACCGCATTGGACTGGGAAAACGGGGATCCATGGGAAATGAGGTGAAGTCATTCTTGTGTCAAGGTGATTGAGGTGATTGAGGTGATTGAGATGACTGATTGGTATTTGGCGCGTCAACTCATCACGCGCCTTCGCCCTGGCAAAAGAGGGGGAGAAGTCGGGTGCGTCGCCCGCACCTGGCCTCCCTCGCACCTAGCCTCGCACCTGCCTCGCATCCGAACCCCACCTCTTGCTGTTTTGGGTTTCAGGATCAACCACGACAGCACAATCAGTGTCTAGAACATTTGGAAGTCGAATCAAAGCGGGTCTGTTGGCCGGATAGCACATTTGCAAAGGACAGGCAGAGCGCCATGGCCATTGGTCAATGGGGGCGACCCCAAGCCTCTTCGGGACCTAGTGCCACTTTTCTCCGGCACTTTCGCAAAAAAAGGAAAGAAGGAGGAGGGAAAAGAAAAGAAAAGAGAAGAAAAGAGAAGGGGAAATCGGTTGCCAGGAGCGCGCCCCTTGTCCAGCTGTGTCTCTGCGTGGCCGGCGGCACCTTTGCCAAATCGCAACCTCTTTTCTCAGCCGGCACCAGCTGGCTAGCCGAGAAGGGCATGGCTTATTTCCTTTCTTTTTTCCTCTTTTCTTTTTTGTCTTCTTCTTTTTTTTCCCCCCTTTTTTAGCTTCATTAACCTTTTTGTCCGTAATATTAACACCTTATCTTCATTGGAAATGTGGACATGAAAAATGAATTACATCAACATGTCCATGTCCATGTGATTCACCAGATTCCGGATTTTGCCGCCCCCACGCCAACAAAACCTTGTGCATGTATTGACGTATTCGACAGAGCAGGGGGTGCGGCGTCCCACTGTTTTCCCGCACAACATGGGATGGATGGCCGGGAAGGGTTCGGCCGAAAAGCAGGCGATAAGGCGATGGATGAGATATAAGACGAAAGAAAGGAAACGAAAAAAAGAGAAGGAAAAGGAAAGAGGGAAAGGGGAAAAGGAAAAAGGGAAAGGGGAAAAGAAAAAGGAAAAAGGAAAAAGGAAAAAGAAAAAAGAAAAAGAAAAAGAAAAGAAGGGGAAAATCTACAATCTATAAGCCACCAACAGGCCTGTTATCCCACACATGTTGGCCAAAAACACGTCCTGCAAACCACTGCGGACCGCCAACCGCATGGTGCCTTGAGCGGCGGACACGGGAACAGCGTGACGAGGACGACGGGATGGGGCATGCGTACATGTCGGGATGGAGGTTGTTGGTTGGTATCAACCTTGGAGTGCGGATAGACGACAGAAACTGTGTGTTTTACTAAAATACTCGATATACTCTATATACTCTACTATTCATTTTACTAGTATATTTACCACTATACTCTATCCCACATTCTGCTCCGATATTCTACACCATCCTCACACAAATCTGTCAATTCCTCCCCTGAAACCAAAACAGCAATCATGGCAACGAAACAGCCAAACAACAACCCAGAGCCCCTCAACATCCACACACATGCCTCGGACACCAAATAACCCCCTCGGTCCTGTACTGCGTTGCGCGTATGCATTGTAGAATATTCACGGCGCATTGCAAGTATACATCCTGCATAATCATTGTTCCTTACAAGCATACATCCTACATCCCATTCCATTTCCATGCCAACTCCATCCCCCATTCCATCCCCCATTCCACTACCGTCCCACACTGTTCATGTCATGTCATGTCATGTCATGTCCACATCCACATCCACGTCCACGTCCCCGTCCCCGTCCATTTCACCGGCACACCGGCCCCTTGTCCCACAGCCAAGTAACCCGCCACCATGCCAGGCGGACCACCGCGGCAGACGACGCAACCACTCGGATAAACACTCCACTGGTCCTGATTCATACCTATTTATTCTACATTTTTTTTTCTAGTATATAATCCTTTTATCTCATGGTACTCTATTGCTATCACTACACTCTATTTCACCTTATTTCACTCTACGTCTTTCGCTGTACGCTATATATTTTATTCGCTGACGCTTTTCTCCTCTTCTTTTCCTGTTTCGTTTCTACTTTATTTTACGGCCACTCTTGTACTCTATGCACCGTATTCTCCTCTACTCTGTTCTACGCAACCCATTCCATCCTATTTATTCATTTTCATTCATTTTCATCTTCATTCCACTCCGCATTCCAACCACCCCCCCGAAACACCCCCGAAACCCTCCACCCTCGATGCTCCATCTTCCACCCCCCTTCCTCCCTTCCCAAACCCATACATCATCCCCCATCCCTCAAAGTCAAACAAACCCACCCCCCCCCCCCACGTAACATTCGTACAGTGTCCTGTCCTGTCCTGCAACTCTGCGACGCATTGTACTTGCATGTGTACTCTACCACCCACGCAGACACCAGATCACGCATCACAGAGACCTCCTGATTCAGACGCGGCGCGCCGCCAGACGGGCCGGGGCAGATCGTGTTCCAGGCACCCTTTTTTTATTGTTATTATTTTCTTTCCCCCTTTCTTTTTCTCGACGCAGACACGAACGTCGTCATGCCACTGCGGGTGGCTGCAGCCGTGGCCAAACACAAACACATAATTCCCATTCTGTGTGCACTCTACACTCTGTACTTCGCGCCTGTTGTACAAAATTGTCCTCATTTGCCACAAATATCTATCCGCAAAAGCATCGCCACACTGGGATACGGGCCTTGCCCAAGTCTCCAAGGAACAAATAGCCAGTCCGTAATTAAAACCATAACAGCCAGGACAAACCATGGTTCCGAACAGAGAGAATTCACCATACATGACCAGAAGAGAACAAATAAAAAGAAGCCAAACAAAAAAACCAGACACAAAAAAAGCATGCTTTCGCTCGACCACGATAAAGCTTGTCGTCTAGCAGCCATGCCCGTGAAACGTCACAAAAAAAAAAAAAAAACGGTATGATCCCAGTAATTTCCCAAGTGTCCTCCTTCCCAGCCCCCCTTCCCACCTGTCCCCCAAATTCCATGCTTTTCATAGCCAATCGTCGTATTCCATCATGATACACTTCGTTTCATTGGGCGACCATATTGGGCCCCCGTCCGTTCCATTACCGACATTCTAGCTTAGCCGCTGCACATGACGCAGGACTCGGGATTTTCAATGCTGCCTGTCGGGGGTATTAGTATGACATTATATTCCCCCACTGTCGAGTTGATGTTATATTCCCTAGGAGCACTTACAAGCAAGAACAGCTTCGGAGTAAATGTCGCGCTCGCGCTCTCCGCTGTCTTCGTCACCGTCTTCTGATTGTCCCTCACGCTTGGTCCCTGGCTCAGCCAACTCTTCGTCCCCAATCTTTTCCGAAGGCTCCGTAGGAAGAACCTTGGGGCTGTCACCTTCGTCGACGTCAGCCTTCATGGTCGCCGGTTTGCTGGGAGATGCAATGGGTCTCGAAGCAGCAGCAGCAGCCAGAGGTGGAGGGGTGGTGCTTGGAGTAGGAACACCGTTGATGCTGACGGAGTCGTTGCTGTTGGTGCCGCTGCCGCTGCCGCCGCTCTCCTCCTTCTTGATCTGAGCTGTTCGGGGCATGGATGACATGGCAGACATGTAGCTGGTGCCGGCAGGAGCCGTCCTCTTCTTTGGCAGCCTCTCCTTGGTGACGGCAGAATCAGCAACCAGGAGCGCCTGCTGATCTACGGTAAACTGAATGGGCGCGGCCGCGGCTTGGGTGCGCAGGTAGTACATGCCCGTCTTGAGACCCAGTTTCCAACCAGCAAAGTGCATCGACGTGATCTTGCCCATGGTGGGATCCTTCATATGGATGTTGAGGGACTGGGACTGATCAATAAAGGCACCACGATCAGCCGCCATCTGGACAATCTGGCGCTGCGAAATCTCCCACACCGTCTTGTAGAGCGCCTTGATGTCGGCCGGGATGTTGGGGATGTTTTGGATGGAGCCGTTCTCGGCAATGATGCGGTTCTTCATCGCATCGGACCACAGACCCATGTCGACGAGGTCCTTGAGGAGCCACGGGTTGACGACCTGGAATTCACCCGCCAGGACACGGCGCTGGTAAATGTTGGATGTGTATGGCTCGAAGCACTCGTTGTTGCCCAGAATCTGCGATGTCGACGCCGTCGGCATGGGAGCCAGCAGCAACGAGTTGCGAATACCGTGCTCCTTGATTTGCTCCTTCAGACTGTCCCACTCCCACAAGTCAGAGGGCGTGACGTTCCACATGTCGAACTGAAGGATTCCTTCTGATGCGGGCGAACCCTTAAAGGTAGAGTAAGGGCCTTCCTCCTTGGCCAATTGGACCGAGGCAGTCAGAGCAGCGTGGTAGATGGTCTCAAAGATTTGCTTGTTGAGTTCACGGGCTTCGGGAGACTCAAAGGGCATGCGCAGGGCAAGGAAAGCGTCGGCAAGACCCTGGACGCCGACACCAATGGGTCGGTGTCGCATGTTGCTGTTGCGAGCCTCGACGACGGGGTAGTGGTTGACATCAATAATCTTGTTGAGGTTGCGGACAACCACCTGAGTGACCTCGTGGAGCTTTTGGAAATCGTAGCGGCCCTCATTGTAGTCTACAAAGGCGGGCAGGGCCAGCGAGGCCAGGTTGCAGACCGCCACTTCATCAGGGGCAGAGTACTCGATGATTTCAGTGCACAGGTTGGAGCTGCGAATGGTTCCCAGGTTCTTCTGGTTGCTCTTGCGGTTGCAGGCATCCTTGTACAGCATAAAGGGGTTGCCCGTCTCGGTCTGAGCCTCGAGGATGGAATACCAGAGCTTCTGGGCACGAATCGTCTTACGGCCCCGGCCTTCACGCTCGTATTTTTCGTAGAGGGCCTCGAACTCGTCGCCGTAGCAGTCGGCCAGGCCAGGGCACTCGTTGGGGCACATGAGAGTCCAGTCGCCATTCTTTTCGACACGCTTCATGAAAAGATCGGGGATCCACAGAGCAAGGAAGAGATCGCGAGCACGCACTTCTTCCTTACCGTGGTTCTTTCGCAGATCAAGGAACTCAAACACATCGGCGTGCCACGGCTCCAGGTAGATGGCAAAGGCGCCGGGTCGTTTGTTACCGCCTTGATCGACATATCTGGCGGTGTTGTTGAAGACACGAAGCATGGGAACGATGCCGTTCGATGTGCCGTTGGTGCCAGCAATGTAAGAGCCAGTAGCACGAATGCGGTGAGCGTTTAGGCCGATGCCACCAGCCATCTTGGAGATCATGGCACACGTCTTGAGAGTGTCGTAGATGCCGTCAATGCTGTCCTCCTTCATGTCGACTAAAAAGCAAGAAGACAGCTGGCACTGAGGAGTACCGGCGTTGAAGAGCGTGGGCGAGGCGTGGGTGAAAAACTTGCTGGACATGAGGTGATACGTTTCCAAAACGCGATCAATCTTGTCTCCCCAGATGCCGACTGCGACACGCATAATCATGTGCTGAGGTCGCTCGACAATCTTGCCATTGAGCTTGAGAAGATATGATCGTTCCAGGGTCTTGAAGCCAAAGTACTGGTAATTGAAGTCTCTGTCGTAGACAATGGCAGAATCGAGCTCGTCCTTGTGTTTCATGACGCACTCATACGTCTCTTTCGAAATCATTGGCGAGGCACGGTCATTCTTGGGATTTACGTAGTGATAGAGGTCGCTGACAACAGCTGACCATTGCTTCTTGGTTTGCTTGTGCAAGTTGGAGACGGCAATGCGAGCCGCGAGAATGGCATAATCGGGATGCGTGACTGTCATGTAAGCAGCGGTTTCAGCGGCCTAGTTGAAGGAAAGGAGGGAGAAAGATTAGCGTTTTTGATCTCCACGTCTGAATTTGCCAGTCTTTCCCGAAGATGGCGAGAGGGGAAGAAGGAAGAAACAAAAAAAAAAATAAAAAAAAAAATGCCAACATACAAGATCGTCCAGCTGAACTGTGGTGACGCCACCATATACTCCCGAGATAACCTTCTGGGTAATGGCTACAGGATCAACATGGTCGACGTCCAAACCGTAACACAGCCGGGAGACACGGGCTGTGATCTTGTCGAATTGGACGCGCTCTTGGCGACCGTCTGAAGGGAAAGTTAGCAGGAGAATAGGCAGACTGCAAGCCTCGAGACTCACCTCGCTTTCTGACAAACATGGTGACGAACGCGGCCCAAGTTGGCGGAGGGCAGCTTGTGTGTGTGTTTGAAAGAGAATGAGGGAGAAAAGGGGGGAAAGAGGCAAAGCAACCTCCTGCAGGTGTCTACCGGAGCACAAGCAAGATGCCACAACCCCGATGGAGCAAAGCAAGAAGTGCGTGCTGAATGGATCGTCGAAAAGAGGACAAAGACAAAGCCTCGTCGACGGATGAAATCTGGTTGGTGATGGATGGTGGTGGTTGTGGTGGTGGTCGACGTTGTAGAGATCGAAGAACAGGAAAGCGTGCGTCGACAGACAGGGAAGGCCTTCTTAAGTGCGACGCGTGTTTTGCAACATTGAACGCACCCAACGCGTCCTGCCCGTTGCTAGCGCGACAAACCAGGGCCCGAGTAAAGCCGCACCGTTGTTTGTGATGGATGGAATCAATCAAAATCGAATCCAAGTCACCAGTGGCCAGTCCCGTTCACAACACGGGCCCCACGCAAAATGGACCGGACGGACGGATCAGCAAAGCGCCTTGACGCGCGAGTGAGGGCAGGGATGGATGGATGAATGATGGATGGGACTCGGTCAGCGCGGCTCCGACGATTCAGCGAGCAGCTTGCACGCTTGGGACGCTTGGGTCGGAGAAGTCGACCATCCTCGGCTCGGACGTGATTTTCGACCATGTAGCATGTCGCGCACCCTTGCCCTTTGTTTGAATGGGATTGTGTACTCGGCGCCCTTTACGCGATGGCGCGGTATCACGTGAATGCATGCATCATTAATTAATAGTAGGTCAAGACAGCCAGGTCAGGTGACTGCAACGGGCACGGTTGACAGTGGGTACATCACCAAGCGTCGTAATAGCACTGTATCCTGCACTCCCACTTGACAGATTATCGATGCCTCAAGGCGTAACCAGCAGCAGGCAGCAGGCACAAACAACTTGGACAAACGAAAATTGACAATTTTCTGTCGGGGGTTTTTTTTTTTTTGAAATAAAAAAGGCAAAAGAGAAAACAAAAAAAAAGAAAGAAAAGACAAATTCATGATATCTAGAGTCCTCCATCATTCTTTGTTTCCGTCAAAAACTCGTCTCACTCGTCCTCTGCTGCACATGTCGACCATGGCATCACCACCATCGCAGCTGGA
Source organism: Claviceps pusilla (assembly GCA_018360225.1). NCBI lineage: Eukaryota > Fungi > Ascomycota > Sordariomycetes > Hypocreales > Clavicipitaceae > Claviceps > Claviceps pusilla. The sequence continues at coordinate 8,220 of SRPW01000285.1, read as the reverse complement.
CAAGCTCCCTTCGTACACCCCAAGATATGTCGATGTAAGTAGCATTCCAAGAAGTCACAGCTCTTCCACAGCTCCCCTCTTTATTCCTTCTGGCTGCCCCCCCCCCCCCCCCCCCCCCCCCCAAAAAAAAAAAAATAGCCCATGACAACCTCCATCACCTGCCTCGTTGGAATCTCGAGTTAATAAAAACAACACCAGATCGGCATCAACCTCGCGGACCCCATCTTCCGGGGCCGCTACCACGGCCAACAGAGACACCCAGATGATCTGGCCGGCGTCATTGATCGTGCCCGCCAAGTAGGCTGCACCAAGCTCATCATTACGGGCTCCTGTCTTGAAAGCGCCCGCGACGCCCTCCAACTAAGTCAAGAGTACCGTACTGATTCCCCCCCCCCCCCTTTTTTTTTTTCCTTTTTCACCCTTCTCCTCCGTTTTCACCTTTAGAAAAAGAGGATGAGAATGAGAAATAGAACTCAGAAAAAGAAAACCTCTACTCACACCTTGCGCAGCCGGAACATGCTACGCCACCGCAGGCATCCACCCCTGCAGCAGTGCCATCTTTGGCAGCCCAGACATCAACACCAGCACCAGCAGCACCAACACACAACACACAACACCCTGTGAACCAGATCCCCATGCCCCCATGCCAGAATCCCACCTCCCCGATCCACAACGCTCCGCCACCGCCATCGCCCAACTCCGATCCCTCGTCGCAGACGCCCAATCCTCATCAACACGCCCTCCTTCACAACGTCTCGTCGCCCTGGGCGAATTCGGCCTCGACTACGACCGCCTCAACTACTGCAACGCTCTTCTCCAGAAGCACTCCTTTGCCGCGCAGCTCCAGCTCGCGGCATCGCTGCACCCGCAGCTGCCCCTGTTTCTGCACTCGAGAGCCGCGCACGCCGACTTTGTGGCTCTCCTGAAGGAGACCTTCGGGGACCGGCTCCAGAGGCTGGAGAGCGGGGCCGTGGTGCACAGTTTTACAGGCACGCTGGGTGAGCTGGATGAGTTGATGGATCTGGGTCTCTACATTGGCATCAACGGGTGTAGTTTCAAGACGGCGGACAACTGCGCCGTCGTTCGGGCGGTGCGTCTGGATCGGATCATGCTCGAGACGGACGGGCCGTGGTGCGAGGTCCGGCCCAGCCACGAGGGGTTCAAGTACCTGCTCGAGAAGATGGAGCAGGAAAAGGCGCAAGAGGTCGCGCAGGATGGGTCTGTCCTGGAGCCCACGCCCGGCCCGCCTGCTGCCGAGGAGAGCAAGAAACCAAAAAAGCACAAGAACCAGAAGAAAGAGCCCCTCATCCCGGACCGGTTCAAGGTGGTCAAAAAGGAGAAATGGGAGGAGGGTGCCATGGTTAAGGGCCGGAACGAGCCCTGCACGATTGAGCGGGTGGCGACGATTGTGGCGGCCATCAAGGGCGTAAGCGTGGAGGCTGTTTGCGAAGCAGCATGGAGAAATAGCATCCAAGTGTTTGGTCTAGAAGAGACGGCGTAGAATGCATACACACCATGTGTTTGGTCTGGAAGAGACGGTGTAGAATGCATATGCATATACAATCATATACAAAACAGACAGAAAGCATAAAAGCATACCTAGATATAGATAACAAGAGACTCTTATTCTGCTCGCCATGCCACTGAATATGTCAAAGAAAAACGCAATAAAAAAAAAAGGGCGGGTGAGGCGCGTATCGACATTGACTGGGTATAAGGGGGGCTGTGAAGAAAGAGAAGGGGGGGGAACGTGGAGAAAGATGATGAGAAATACAATAAAGAGAAAAGGGGGGAACAAGAATAGAAAAGAGAAAGCATTCGTGTGCCACCCAATCAGCCCGGAAGAGGAAATGAAGAAAGGAAGGAAATGCAAACCCCAGCGCCATACATTGACAATGTACTCCATGACAGTCTTTATAACCCTGAACCCTTGTGCCCTCGTATCAGTCCACGCCGCACCACGCCCGTCGTGACGGCGTCTTCTCCTGTCATCCACCCCGGCATGCGCTCGCCATCCACGATGCCCGCCTCGACAAGCTGCCGTATGCCCGCAAAGACATGGGGTCCCTGGAAGTTGATGCGTATGAGCGGCGTCCAGCGCGAGGAATCTTGGTCGTCGTCGTCGTCGTCGTCATGCTCTCCTGTCCTATCACCGAGGGCGTGCCGCAGCGCGGTATCCATTTTGCTCTTCCGCCGCTCCGCGCGTCTGTTGATGCGGTCGTCGTCGTCTTCGGAATCCTGCAAATACACGCCATCAATCGCGGGGAAGGGATCCTGCATGATGATGTCCAGTTTCTCGATACCCTTGCCGTCCGTCATGATGGCCGACTCCCCAAAGCGAGCCTTGGCGACCGTCTTGGCCCGTTTCGCCGCCCGCTGATGCTGTGATAGGGGTCGCTGGCGTTTTTGGCCGCCGCCGCCGCCGCCGCGCCTGCCGTCAACAAGAGATGACTCCCTGGACAAGGGGGGAGTAGGTAGTACCAGGTCCAAGGGGGACTTCTTGTCCTTTTCGTTGGCGTAAATGCTCCAGCCACCACCAGCGGCGTTGCTACGCCCGGATCCGCGCTTGTCTAGTATGGCCTCGAGGTTCCTGCTCTTGAGATTCTCAGACGTGAGCGTGTACCGCTCGCGAGGCCTGGAGAGGGCTTGCGGCACGCCGTTGGCGATCAGGCTGTGGAGGCTCTTGGATTCGCCGTGGCTAATGGGACCCGTGGCCTGCGCCCTCGTGATGTACAGAGTCGGCGATCCGTTGGGAAAGGCCAAGTAGATGGTGCGCGAGGAACTGAAGTTGGTGGTGTTGCCGCTGGCATTTGGTCCCGAGAGGGCCAACTCGGTGTTGTAAGGAGACTCAATGGCAAAGATGCGCAGCAGCAATAGCGGCAATTTTTTGGGTCGGGAAAAGTGGTAGTGCGCCTTGATGTCGGGCAGGACCTGCTCCTGCAGGCTCTGCAAGAAGGTCGAGGGATGGAAGCGCGGCAGGCTGAGGCTCGTTTCGTCCACCCTGTCCACGGTGTCTTCGACGTTCTTGTCGGGCAGAATCAGCGGCTTGATTCTGTAGGTCGACCATTTCTGCGACATGGGGTGCTCATCCAGATAGGTAAAGTCAATCATGGCAAGCTGGTACAGCGTGAGGCCGTGACGCCAGTCACCTTCGAGGATGCGGCTGACGACATCGCGACGACTGCCCCTCTGATCTTGTAAGTCGGTGTAGAGATGACGAAGTTCCTCGATGGAATGACAAGGCGGATAGAGGTCCGTCGCATCGTCTGGTGCGGCATTGTTGTTGTTGTTGTTGTTGTTGTTGCTACCCTGGTCGTCGTCGTCAGTTCTCGGCGGGGCAAGGTAGGGCGCTGTAAATGCTAGAGACTGGCCGTCTAGCCAGTCGAGAGCGAGGAGAATGAGGGCCTCTCGCGACAGGCGGCTGATGGATTTGACGACGGCTGTGTTGGAGGCTTCGACGCGCAGAGAGGACGGGAGTCGAGATTTGGTGGCGACGGAGAGGCGGGACATGGCAAAGCGAAGCGGAGGGCCGGAGAGCGCGCGACGCGATGGTATTGTGGTATCAGCAGGGATGCATTAGACAATACAGAATCATGGTACACGGCGATTATGGAGACCAACTCGCTCTGTGGGGACGCGAGATTGATGAGGAGGTGAAGTGATGGCTGACGAAGATTGAAAGGTTCAAAAGGTTGGTGTTGACGGTTGGCGGCGGCTGCCAAAGTGCCCCACCACCCATTGACAAACAACAAAGGCGGACATTGAGGCGCCACCACGGACCAACCACCATAGACCAATCACCACGCACCACGCAAGCCACGACGCGTCCAGTCTGCCGCTGCCGCGAGGGCAACAGCCGAGAGGGGTGTGGTCACGTGACTCGCGGTGACTGAACTGATATCCGACATCACTCAGCCTCCGAGTCCCAGTTACACAACGCCAAATCTGCACCACGACTCACCGGTCCTGCACAATCATGACTCCGTCCGTCATGTGGCCTATCTTTTTGGACCACACACGGTCTCACCATGCTCCGGTGTACGCGGTCGTCCGTCCGCACGCGTCCATTGGATGACAACACACTGTACGTCACGCGGACACATGATTGCCTGTACTGTGTTATAAAATGCCATCTGCCCGTCTCAGCGACTTGAACAACCATCTTCAACAATTCTGCACCTGATCCGACACGCGCTTCCTTTTCGTCTCCACACCAGACACCAACATGAAAAATGAGGAAAACATGTTCTCCCTCTATGCGACTCTACCCTGTTCAAAGCGAAAGTCTTTTACTGGATGGGATGATGGAGGCGGCGTCTCATTAAATACGGAATATTGCATGGGATGTCACCACGGACTCACCACCGATAAACCGCCCGTCATTAACCGGAACGATTGATCCTAACGGCACAAGCCTTTTATTTCTGTCGTCGACTTTACCTTGGCAAGGAAACGTATCAGCCGTTGCCGGGAACCACCTCCATATCTATCTGCTTACGCCACGGACTAGGCTCCTACATATATCCGTCTCTTATGTGCAGATCACGTCTCACGACGAGAGGACTCTTTCCGTAAAAATAGGCATCAATGTGTCTTTTCATGGCCGAAATTCTTCTTCCTAGCCCTTCTCATTTAACCACGGAGATAGCTATTAGCGATGAATCTGTCAGTATCGCACGTGGACTCATGGGACGATATGGGATCTCTGATCCGACGAGTTGCGCCGCGATTATATCCTCGTCGCCATTCCACATCTTGTATGCTGGAAGCCCGACAGGCGACAACCGGTGGAAAATACTGCAAAGGAGGGACAATTGGCGTGCCATGATTTGACTCAATTCTGATGCTCTTCTTGTGGCTGCGCATGATTTCATGATGATTCAATGTTTAGTCTGATCGTGACACACTCTTCCAATGGCCTTCATCCATCAATCCTCTCTTTATCTCATTGCCGCAGGGTATTTTTTTCTCGGTATGATCATGCGTACCCCGACGCCTGGAAATGATGAACTCCAATCTTCACATACATCTGTCGGCACCGACCCGTGTAACACACCAGCATTACCAATTCCCCGGCTCCGAGGCGGCCCTTGAAAATTACAGATGTAGGTCATTGGCATGCAGGGAGCCTTTTTTTCTCCCACAAAATTTGAGTGTGAGTCGGCACGAACAATGGAGAGGCCGGATACGCAGCCATGTGCCGCGATACAATAGGAATATTGCTGTCCCATTGGAAAGCACAAGGACGGCCGTCGGCCAGTGAGCGAGGTAAAGTACTAATTGTCGTTTATTACGAATAAATCCACTTGCTTGTTTACAAAGCTCGTAATCCCAGAAAAAAAAAGAGGAGGAAAGACGATATCCAACATTATTTGTAATGAAAAGGCAAATCGCTCTTTGCCAAGAAACGTCGTGTTACGTGCATTCACAGCCCGAACGGACATCCTTGCTGTGTGAAGCCGTGTAAGTTGATTGGCCAACAAATCCACGAGGCCTGTTCATCATCTACTGCAATACAAGCTTGGTCTGCCGCTTGATTCGAACGATTTTCACGAGTGAAGCGACCAGGCATGTCGATGATGGTTTCCTTTCCCTTGATGGGGAAATGTCCGACACTCGGGTATGACACTTTTCCGGGGTTTGAGACGACCCCCGCAGTTGTATCCTTTTGATGCGGAGCTTACACCTCCGCACGAACACGCATTTTCTTTTCTTCGCTCGCTTATTAGAAATTACCGACCCTGCTCGAATGAGTTGTTGGTGTTGTCGGACATGTAAGCCTTCTCACCCGTCAAGACAGAGGCACGTTTCCTACAGAGAAAGCATACATGCACAAGTAGTCCTCGTGGCTGGATTACAAAGCCATTCCTTATCAGGTCCTTGCCAGGGAGCAATGATGGATGACATGTGCCATCGCGTCATGGCTGTTTCTGACATACCCAAAAATGGCAACGCCATCTCGATTCCCACGTACGAGTGGCAACAGGGCTTTCTCCACAGACGTAAGTGGTCATCAAATCCATCTTCTTGACCGCCGGGTGGCGAGACGTGGGCGTCACGAAAATCCCGTGAGCAAGAAAGTCTCCGCCTCGGATACTGCAAAGTCAGAACCGCGGCCACAGGTGCCGTTGCTGGATAAAGCGTGCTGACATGGAGAATGTGCTGGGCCCTGATACATTCGTCGCCGCGATGAGAAATGGCCGCAGATGGGTCACGCACCTCTGCAGCGTTCCATTTGATGATTTTTTTTTTTAAAAAAAAAATGTTTCATCTGTTCCCGTCGTCTGGAGCACGCAGCGATGAACAACTCGTCGTTTTCGTCCATCCTGCAACAAGCAAAAAAGAGGATGGCCTACTTCGCCTGCAGAAAAAGCACCCAATCACGATTCACGATTCACGCTGCCGACGGACGAACGCATGGCCTGTGGGCGGGGGAAACAAACTTGTCAAAGTGTCTCAGGGACAAAAAGCTGTTCAGCGCCAATCATGTGACTGAGGGCGAAAGCGGAGTGCAAAGCCGAGAAGTTGTGCTGTCCTGCTGCATGCGTCCTCGCGTAACGAGGATGGAAAAAAAAAAAGAAAAAAGAAAAAAGAAAGAGAGACTCGAAAAAAATAAAAGATAAGACCTGCATTGGCGCTGATGGAACCTGTCTTCTCCACTACACGGACCGCAGATGTGATTGGTTGTGGAAGCCCACTGGGCGGAGACGTGGGCATCACTGATTTCTAAGCACCAGCCTCAATGCCCACTCCGATGCCCACTGACCACTGCCCACCGCCCACTGGCCTGCTACTTATTTACGGCTAAAATCAATGCGCTTAGTGCAAAGGTGGCCTGGAACTTCTGTCCCTGCTCCCAGTCGTGTCTCTAGACTGTAGACTTGTGGCAACTGCTACGTACCGGCAGTAAGTAAACTGGAGCTTTCCGTCCCCTCGTTTGCCTCGTTTGTGGTGGCCCGCGCCCCCCCTCGGTACTCCGTCGGCTAGACCTTTGAAACCTAGCATAGTTCATGCTTTCTTGTCCTTTTCCTCCGCGCAAAACCCGCGGAGGCTCTTAATCAATCGACCCGGAACCGTGACCGCGCCCAACTTGTACCCGTCATCACCACTTGCCGGCTTCCCACCACGAACATCGTCTAGTTTTCTGCTCGTTCTGCTCGTTCTGCTCGTCCATCTGTCCTGCTTCACTGCACGACCAAGCCACGAACGAACGCATTGAACAATTCGGCAGCCGGAATTGACAAACTCGAGTCACGCCTCGCCTGCCACAAAACACGTCACCTGGCTCATCATTGCTTCAAGGGAATACTTTGGCGAGCAACACCAAAAGAAAGCAATAAAGACAGAAGGAAAGAAAGAAAGAAAGAAAGAGAGGCAAAACAAAACGAACTGCCCATTCGATTCCGACCTCCCACCTACGAAGGAGGTACACCAAAACAAAACACGACAATCTCTCGGCCCTCGGCCCAGCTAGATTTGACTCACTCTCGCCATCCCGCCAAAATGTCGACATACAGTGGCCGACACGGCCCCAATGTGTCAGCATATCTTCGCGATCTGAACACGATCAGCCCTCAGGACACCACGGCTACTGGTGCAGAAGATGCCTTCAACATGGAGGATGACCTTGCCCTCTTTACAAACACGCAATTCTACGACTTTGACTCGGGTCAGAACACCGATTTCCAGGCCCAGCCTGTCCATGTCAAGGTTGATGTCGACGCTGTTGCGCGACAAAACTCTGTGGTATCCGGAGACGTGACGCCCGGGCAGACAAGTATTGGTGATATACCCAACTTGGACTTTATGTCAAGTGAGTTGTGACTTTTTTTCTGTCTCTGTCTCTTTCCGTTTCCATCTCTCTTTCCCTCCCCCTTCTCTCACTGTCTCCCCCCTCTTATCCATTTCCGTTTCTGCATCCCTCGTCATTGCAATCCCGATGGGCTCGCAGCCGCGTGCACTACATTGCAGAGGATTGACGAGGCGTTGTGCGTCGAGAGCTTTGTAGACTTCTCCCAGTGGAGTCTCCGAGGCGTGCATCATGGTCGTTTCATGCACAAATCACACAATATGCACGTTCGCCGCCTCTTTCTACCCTTTCTACCCGTTCTATCCGATCTACCCGTTCTGCCCTTTCTGTCCCGACTCTCCCCCCGTCATTTTTTGGTGGTACATGTGCGACCACTCGCTGTTTTTGGTGTGCTCTTTTTTTTTTTTTTT
>SRPW01000284.1:0-26970 GCA_018360225.1 Claviceps pusilla | reverse complement strand
AAAAAAAAAAAAAAAAAAGGAGAGGGCCCTTGCACCACGTTACTATTCTCCGTCTGATGGAGGAAATATATGACAAAAAAAAAAAGAAAATAGAAAAGAAAAGAATCACGTCCAGAACCCCGCCTAGCCTGCCCCTCTTGTGTCACATTTACAACGCAGCACCAACATCATGATACATGACCGGCATGGGCACACAGCCACGCGAACCCCGCCTTGCTGTATAGTGGAGAGGGGAGGTAGTTGATAACGTAGTGTATAGAGAGAATGTTAAGCAAACATCAAGAAAATATAGAAAACATGTGGAAGAATTTAGAGATAATATAGACATAGTCTAGACATAATATAGACATAATCTTGAGAAAAATAAACATTATATAAAGATATTATATAGAGAGTATAAAAAGAGAATATAAAAAGGAATATAAAAAGGAATATAAAAAAAAATAGAAAGAAAATATAGAATAAAATATATATAGAAAATATAGAAAAAAAATGTTATCTACATCGGGTTACAAGGCCGGGGAAAGAATGGATAGACACGGACGATTATAGCCAGTGAAAGAAAAAGAATTAAGGAGGAGAAAAGAGAATGAAAGAAAGAGAAAAAAGAGAAAAAAGAGAAAAAAAAATGACATTTTGAAGTGCGACAAGACAAACAGGCCAGCTCAAGTAGCTCAAGGTGCATAATCACATAGAACATACTTAGTACATTCACAGTCTCAGAATCACATACACATCACAAAAAAAAAAACCCGAGACAATAAACATGCCTCGTCCTAGTGCCTACAAGTCTCGTGTCCTGCCTATCTGGAGCACATTATCGCGCCTCTAGCTCAGTCATCTTGACCATCATGATCGTCGAGGACTGGAAATGACCATGATCCTGGGTGGATCGATAGAAACAAGCATTTATTATTCTCCTTCGCGCTTCCGGCCCCTCCGTCCCCGTGTGTGCTGTTCGAACCTTGAATCACGCTGCCTGTTTAGTATGGACGGGGCGTTCTGCTCAATTGACATGCACTTGCAGATGACCCGTTAGCTTATTCCCGCTGTACCGACAAACATGACGAAAAAAAAAGAGAAGAAAACATAGTCAAAGTACACATCGAAAACAAAGAACATTGACAAAGTACATATTAAAAAAAAAAAACATAGACACCCATCCTATGCTCAAATCTGCGAATACTGGTACTTCGCTTGGAGCAAAACAAATCATGCATGCCAGAGAATCGTACTTGCTAACTTGACCACGAAACGCCAAAGAAATCATGCTACCATTTTGTCAATCAAATAAACGCACAAAAATAGAGAAGAAGAACAAGAAGAAAGATGAAGAAAAGAAGAAGATGAAGAAGAAATGGAACAAGATAAGGAAGAAGAAAAAGGCGAAAAGGAGAAAACGAAAAAGAAGCTGCATGACAGCCCACGTCATATGCACGTCTCCACAACGCTCCAATGGCTCAATTGCCTCAACCACACCCGCTTAGTATTTCGCAGAATATCGGTATGCCGTGGGCGAGGACTGCAAATCGTGGCCGCTGCTGTGACCGTACAAATCATCCGCGTAAATGGTGGCCCGGCGCTCATCCTCTGTCAAGAGTTCCTTGACTTCCCAGTTGTTCATGCGCGTTCCGACAGAAAATTCCAAATCTTCCTTGGTGATGGAGTCCCAGTACTATGAAGGGTACATTAGCAAGAAATCTTCCAAGAAAAGACAGACAGACACTCAATAAAGAGAGAGAGGGGGGGAGAGAGGGAGAGAAAGACCGAGAACGTGGGAACAAAGAATGAGTATCGTACCTTGTACACCATCATGACGCCGAGCAAATTGCACACCGTGGCAAAAAACAGTCCATCCAAGTAGTGGCTCAGTGCAGTACAGATCTTGCTACTGAATGCATAGAGAATCACTTGCCCTGCCACAAAAAAGAAGACGCCAAAGGCAATATCTCCGAGCGGCCATCGGTCTTGCAAAGTTCTGGTAACCAGGAGAACCTGCATCCCCACGTAGACGAAAAGCTCAATGGCGTTGACGAGGTACAGGACCACGAACATGCCCACCGTATTCGTCGGGTTGAGGCCAGCCCACCCCTTAAAGGTCGCAAGAGAAACAAGGAAGCTGATGATGAAGGCCACCAGGGAGCAGATGCGCATCATCCACACGGATAGGGGCGTGCCGTCCTCGTAGAGTTGAAACCCAACAAAGCCATTGATGAGCAGGCATGTGATGAGTGCGCTGCTGAAGCCATTCTGTATGCTGACAAAGTACGGAAACGGACCACTCGCCGGCGGAACCACTCCTGCGTCGACGATCAACGAGATGAACGTCAGTAGCATATATATGTAGAAGAATGACAAAATCTCCTTGCGGCCAACCGCTGTAAACTTGCTACGAACATGGAGAATCATCACAATCGTCATGACCAGTGCCACAATATGCATAGCAGAGGCAGCGCCCTCGAATATGACCGTGTTGGCCAGCGCAATGTTGCGAGCATAACAGTTCGGCTCTATCCCCACGTGATTCGTCGCAGCCAGCGTAGGTCCGACGTTGGCGCATAGTGGAAGCGGCGCATTCTCACAAATAGACGTGAAATCCCCGAATCCTGACATTGTTCGCCAGATAACGCCGTGCGGTATGTGCGTGAAGCAGTTGTTCGAATATCCGATACCGGACAGCGCATTCGACGAGTTCGACTTTGATATTTCTGCTGTCGTGAAAAACCCAACGTCGACGAGATTTTGAGGCGTTCCAAATGATTCCCCTATCCCTTACGGAAAACTTTCCCCTTTTCTATAACGTAGGAAGAGACGCTCGAGGACAAAATGATGCCACCCCTGGTAATTGCCAATGGATGTCGAAAACCCTTCTTTGCTTTTCTTTTCTTTTCTTTTCTTTTTTTTTTGTCGTCTATTCTTCAATGCGCAGAGGGGAAATCGCAGAAATTGCACAGTTCCCTTCACAATCCACCCCTTGCAACAACGCACAAGCCGTCGATGACGCCAGACAGAGGATGCAGAGGATACAGACGGGGTGGGCGTATTCGAGATTTTGTGGCAAGCAGCTGGGCCGACGATTTGTGCAGGTCGAGAAGCTGACGGGTATTGGAAAAAAATTGTTAAATGAACGTCACACTGGTCGAGATGAATAGATGCGTCGTCGTCCTTGATGCTTCGAATCCTCAGTATCCTCCTCCCATTTAAGTCGTCTCGAAGGGCACGATGTGCTATGAGAACACAGGCGATATGCGACAAGGCTGTTGGGCAGCTAGACACACATCAAGTTCAAGGGGGGGGGCGCCGGTTGGCAAAACCCGGTGATTTGATTGAGGATGCGAAATGAGGAAGAGCTAGCTGAAGCGAGCGCCCAATGACGGCCCAAGGTGGCTTTGTTGCGTATCAGCGGTGATGAGTTGGTCGATGAGGTAGATGGTAGATGGTAGATGGTAGATGTCAAGTTCAAGTCCAAGCACACATGCAGGCAGGCACACGCAGACGCAACAAACAACATAAACAAGCGCTTTGACTTGTTGGTGCATGTTCTGCCCAGAATAGCGGCTTGTGGTTGGCTGGCGGCCGGCGGCTGGCGGCTGGCGGCTGGTTGCCCTCGCCACGTCAACGCTCCCTTGACCAGACATCTTATTACCCTGGGCCCGCCAAGATGCTGCCCTTTTCGAACTGGAATTTTATGAGTGATATCTATGCAAAGCACCCTTGCCTCTGTGAGCTGAGAACATTACTTTTACGCTGTGGAATGCTGGGCTTGTGTAACCTTTTGAGGGGCTATGAATATGAAACGCAAAGTGCGTACATACATATGTCGATATTGTAACGTCATGCTCCGGCAATCATCACATCAGCTGAGAACTCTTGGGCAATCGTATTTCTCTTCTCTTCTCTTTCCTTTTTCTTTTTTTCCCTCCCCCGAAATATGCAGTTTGTTTTTGTGGATATCCTTGTGAACAAGTAGTTGTATGTACAGGGCATTTCAAAGACTAACCTTTCCTCCCGCCCAAAAAAAAACAAAAAAACAAATCAATGAGCCAATGTTCCTGCGACGCCAACGCCAATACCCATGCCGCCCGAGCTCCTTAACATGCTATCTCGTACCATATAGTATGATGTAATGTCTAATAAAATAGGTCATAAAATACATTGAGTTAATTAGAGAGAAAAAAAAAGTCATGTCCATGTCAAAGTGAAACAGTGGCGACCCATGATCCGGGTCGGAATTGATTCCACAGCGTTATGCTTCAGCAACCGGACAGCCTCATGCCGGTTCAATACGGATAGCACGCGTGTTTCGCGAGATTCAAGGTCCAGTATGCCATCTTTCCACAGATGGGTAATGTCCTTGCGGCGTGCCTTGAGGTGGTAACTGCTGTTGTTGGCCCCGATTGAACATCAGAAACTCCGGCACGATGCCAGTTCGAACATCATACCGACGCCCAATTGGTTGATAGTGCATCTGATTTGGGTTAACCGGGACCGAGATATGATACTGATCAAGCGATGCAGATGGCGGGGGGTACAAGAGACGATTGACGTGACGGATGGGTTTGTAAGGACTGGCTCTATGTTGCAAGTAAACACTTGGAGAATTAGATGATGTTGGTTGAACCACCGGTGTGTGACCAGCGGATGCGGGTCCAAACGAGTCAACAAGTGGCGATGAGCCATAATTTGGTAGAAGCCTTCCGGGGCTCTGGTGCTTCGTCGGAGTTCCATAGCCCACAGATGTTTGTGTTGGCAGTGGTGCCATTGAATAGGAAGTTGCTACTGCTGGTGGGATAGATGCTGATATCGAACCTGCAGCAGTCACAGGAACGGCTGATGGTGGCTGTGGCAATCCCTGGGTGGTAGGACTGGACTGATATACCGTACACATGGCCCGAGTGCTGGACTGAAGTGGAGGCAGCGAAACCATTTGTTGTGTACTCGTGGTGTTGGAATTCGTAAGCACGTTTCCGCTTGACACCTGTTGTTGATTCGTCACAAGACTAAGGTGCGGCACCGGCAGTCTGTGGTTATCGCGAGACGCATAATTAGGTCTTGCATTCGGTACGGCGTGCAAAACATGGGAACCATAAACAGACTGGACGTGACGTTTTGCTGGGTTTTCTGCCAACTCCGTCTCAGGACTGCGCTTCCGGCTCAAAGGTTGAGCAATCGACCCCTTGCGGGCCAGTGGGGACGTCGCATTTGCTGGATAGACAAATCCGTGTTGTGTGTGTCGGGAACCGGGTGACAAGTTCGACTTCATCGACGATGTGTGGGGTGCAAGGCCACTTGTGGTCGGCGATGGCACGGGCGAGTGGACAGTTCCGTGTGTAGGTGAACATTTCGAAATAGGTGATGCCTCCATTTTTGAAGCACGCTCATAGTACTCGTAAAAGCTGGCGAGCTTCAAGATCCACTGATCCCACTCATCTTTCGACGCCAGTAAGTTGTATCGCAAGTTGCTCAGAAACTCAACTTCCATGACATGGATTTCTTGAACGGCGAAACACGACACTTCTGCCCAGGTCTTGTTGGTATAGGTGTTGTCATCGAGAACTGCCATGGAAACCCCGCCGATCGTGTTAGACAACTGACACGCCAAATCAAGGTCGAACTTCGCAACTGTCACATACATTTATTTCCAAGCATTAAAGCCACCGTGAGCAATCGATATTCGCTTCCAGCCCGACCCTGGATTTGCGGCGTTGTCATTTTCAAGCGATAAATGAAAAGCAATGCCAAGAAAATCACGTTCTGAGTAACCTGTGTGGTAGAGAGCACACCGTGTACCCATTTCCGAAACTGTTCATGCGGCTTGACCCGTGCTGCCAATCGTGGAATCGACGGGTTGCTGTTGAGTCGAATGCTCTCAGCGTTTCTCAGTTCGTCGGTGCATTCGAACCAGAACAGGCATGTCATCTGGCAAGTCCGAACACCCGTCAGTACATACAGCATTTGGCATGTTCTCTTTTCAAAGAATCTGAACTTACGTGGGCGGCAAAGTCGGACAGGTTGCCGCCATCAGGGCTGATACATTTTGGAAGTATCAGACTATGATATATGAACGCATCCGATCCTCTTCTGGACTTCGTTTTGGCTCTATCAGTGGGAGTTGAAACTGGAGTCACTGGGCGAGTCACTGGGCTGTCGGCGTCAAGTCCTGTCGTGTCCGCAAGTTGAGCTGAAGGGGAATGATGGTCTTCCTCTCGTTGCGGCTGGATTTGTTGAGATGGGTAGCGGTACTGCTGAGCGGCTCGGACATCGTTCATCGCGGGCTTGAGATGATTCGGCTGGGGTAGGGTCGTAGAGTAAGGAAGGCGAGAGTGGTGACCATTGTAGGCCATAGCGGGCTGATATGTAGCGCTCATCTCGTCGATCAGTGGTGTTTTAAGCCCGGTACCTTTATTCGTGGAACTGAGTGCCCGCGATAGTGTCCTGGGCAAGGTGATGCCAGATACCGAGGTCGTTCCACGGTTAAGGTGCAATGATGGCAATGCGGGCAGAAACAGGACCGTAGAAGATATCTTGACAGACATGGGGAGGAATGGAAAGGCAAATGGTATTGACCCCGAGGTTCAAATCTCAGAATTGTGACTGTCAAAGTCGACGTTCTCGACGGCACCGGGAAGGATCGTGGTGAGGAAGAGGCTCGGCATTCCTAGATGAATGTGAAGGTGAATTGTAAATACTTGGCACGAATGAACAACCTGGACGCGCAATGCAGGACGAGACGATATGTTTGAAGAGACAAGACCAAGCTGCGAACTCAAAAAAAAAATGTATTGATCGTGGTATTGCCAGCCTGTACCGTGTAAGTGTGGCTTCTGCAAACACACCCCCTCCTCTTTCCGTCTTTGCGGCCTCTCGAAGTGGAGGAAATGACAAGTACGACAGCTGGTTCCCCAACTGCCCTCGGACGCTCATCAAAGCCGAACCATGTTTTTTTTTTTTTGGAGAAACAAAAAGGGCAGAAAGATCCGAGGCGGCCCTGGAAACGAAAAAGACCTTGTTCGGCTGATATGAGGGACAGAGGGCGATAGACGACGGTCTCGGCGTAAGTGGTGGTATGGTGGAGGGATGGACCGAGTTCAAGGTTCAAACGAGGCTGTGGTTGGCTACATGGCGCCAAGGCGAGGGCCACCACTGCTGGCCGCTGGCAGTTGGAGTGTCCGATGGGGGGGGGGGTAGGGGGATGGATGGGGTGGATGGGGTAGGGGGTGGGGGGGTGGGAGCAGTGGTTAATGTGAACGTGAAAGAAGGAGTGAGTCTGAAGTGAAATACCGGCGCTGTGGCCCATTTGCTCAGGCACGACCCTAAGAGCCTACCAGAGAACCTACCCAAGGTTGCAAGTTGCGTGATAGCCCAGTGGGCTCTGGCAACAGGGCCGGCAACAGAAGGAAGGTGCTCTGGACTTTAGAGGCCTGCGTGGGGTCGCCAACTGCGAATCAATAAGGAAAAAGGCAAACAGAGGCAAGGTGTACTAACATTAAAGGTACTCCGCATACACACCACATGAGAAACAGAGCAGATGGGGCGTCTCCATTCTCTCTCACGACTTCCTGCGTACTCCAAATTACCTACTAACCTAATTCCTACCTGCACACAGGATGTATTATGTGGTATTTTGGACGGCGCTCGTGGACCAAACGCAGTATTACGGGGTCCAGCTAGGTAGGCAAGAGAAGGTGGGGATTATTCCGCCTATATCAACGCAAAACCAAAACGCGAATGCTGACTGGCATTTACGAGTCTTTCTGCGACCCGCCATCGAGAGAACAACAAGAAGAAAGCCTTGCCTTGTCCAACGTGCCCTTTCGCACCAGACATCATTAGCTACAGTTCTGCATGACGAGAGCCCTACACCAGACAGTCACTGCCCTATTCTACAAGTCAATGGTGGATCAGAAAGGGAGTTTCACTACAGAGCTCGGGGTGCCTGCTCGCTTTTTTGAGCTGATACATATGCCTGCTGATAATACTCTGCTCGCAGGCAGGTGACGAGCCATCACACCCGCCAGGGCCGCATTCCTCATGATAATCAGACTTTTAGTGTCAATACCAAATGTGCCCCAGGTTATTAGCCTGGTCATCTGTGCAAGAAGCGGATCCATAGCAAAGCCCCCTTGTTGGCTAAGCATCAAATGGCTCCCTCTCAGACACTCAAAGGGCGTAGGCTATTGGAGTCCTCGGGAATCCGTACGCCAAGTACCAGGCACTTTTCTTTCAAAAAAGTCTAGTACAGTCGGAGCGCGGTATATCCACCTTAACCCAACGCACGAACTGCAACGCCTCTGGGGCTCCTGGACTGATGCGGGTTGATAAGTCTGAAGTCACCGTCCGCGCAGGAGATGATGGGAAGTGCCCGCAATGTTTGTGGACCACAAGCTGAAAATAATTGGCTGTGCTATCCATCTCACCACTCCTGCTGAAGTAATCCTTTTTGAACAGGCCGAGGCTGACGCAACCAACAAAAACCAATAGTTGGCCGGCATAGTACTGTTTAGCACGTTAGCCTGGCCTCTTTTCTTCTCCTTGACTGCCTCTATCTATGATGGGCCAGACCCGACAACTCCAGTCGAAACGAGGCACTAATTTTCTCAGGGTACAACTTTGCAACAGCATGACACACTTGTGATGTGAAAGGGCTTTTCATCGAGACATGAAAGGCCCTTGTTGAGCCTTGGGCCACGACACCACAGCTTCTTGCACTAATTTATGCGATTGTTTTCATCCATCCCGTCGTGGTTCCACAACAAGCCATCCTCGGTAGGCGTGTCTGACGTCCTACGGCAGACACCCAACAGGCGTCAACATGGTGCCATGCTTGCAAACTCAACAAGTGCATCTGGGCAAAAGCGACATACTCAGTTGTGGTCTCTCTCTGCATGTTGAGTAATGCTGCGAACTGGCTCAGATGGCTCCACGCAATTCGTCAAATCCACAAATATGGCGTTGGTGGGACATCTTTGCAGCAACAAATCTGACAATTTTTCGTCCTGGGCGTCATGCGACAGTGCATACTACAGTATGTTTTATGAAAGTACATACATGTGTACGTACATGTGTATGAGCTTCACGGAGCACAATCCGTCTAGGATTTTGCGACTAGGCACACCAACGTCAAACTCCGACAAGCACGGATGCACAAACTAGAATCAATGATCAGTGGGAGTGGGCTATGAACCACTGCTCCAAGTCACATTTCTCAAGAAAATTGCGTCTTGTTTTTGACTAGAGAGCTCGGCTGGCCCCCCTGCAAGACTGAGCAAGGGCAAAATATGGGTCACCTTTTGGCCCGCCGCAGTGATGAAGTGATGATTCTAACGTCTTAATTCGAATGTTTCCAGTTGCTTCGAGGTACTATGAGATGCCCCAGGAACCCCGTCTTCGGCCTTGGACACGTTGACATCTCGATTGCGACATACTACGACACAGGGCCGGTGTGCAACGATTTTTAAACGCCAGCTGACGCTGTCAGCGGCGCCGTTGCTGCCGCCCCTGTTCAAGCCAGTGATCTTGGTGGTTTTTAGGAGCGGTCGGGGGCACCAGTTGGGAATAGGCAACGAGAGCCACCGAATAATGCACTTGAATCAGTTGTATGCAAACCAATGTGCAGCTATACGCTTGAAGGGTCGGTCCACATCGACCTGAAGGTACTGGAGCCGAGAAATCCTGGCTAAGCGAAGCTAAAATAATGGGTGTTGTCCATTACTCGGTATGTTCCCTGGTTTACAAAGGAACCAAGTGACACACATTGATGTGGTGGTGGTCATGGTTTTTATCTCTGACCACCCCTGCCAGACCATACCAACAATCATACCAACCCAAGACACGGCCAAACATGGACAATTCCACTGCTTTCATAGCAGCCAAGTCCCAAAGGGTGCCATTTTTTGCAGTTGGCCTCAATACCTGAGTATTGCTATTCGTGCGGCCAAAAAATTCTATTCGTGCGGCCGCCCCACCCTACTAGCCGCTTTCGGATTGACCACTTTTTTCCCAGACCCCCCCAGCTATTTCACACCACAGCGCATGGATCCTTCAGAATTATTAAGGTAATCAATTAAGGCACAAATATACTAGAATTCTGACTGCAGCGCCTAGCGAATTCGCTCAAAAACGCGTTTTCCGGTGTTTTTTCGAAAAGTGTATACACTTTCCGGGCCGACTAATTATTCCGTGGCTGCCAAGGAGCCTGCCAACGCAGTTGGATTAATGCTGCAGCCGGCTGCGTTGCTAGAATAACCTCTTCAACGCTAGAAGAAGGGAAAGTACTAGGTTCCTAACAATCCTGTGTTTGATTTACTATGTTATTATCGCTTTGCTTTAAACGGCGGGCTGTATTTTTCCTAGCTCGCCGCTGTTGTTGTATCGCAGCAGCTATTCCGACCTCAAATTGTGAGAGGCTTCGTCGGATACTCGAATTAAGGCGCCTTGTGCCGCGAGACCGGCCAAGCTGCAAGGGTTGCGGTGGCTGCGATAACTGAGGCCTCTGCGACTAAGGCCTCTGTGACTGAGTTGCCTGCGAAATTTGCATTGATTGAGGTGATCCTAATCCTTAAGGTTGAGGCCTCTGTAATTGCGGCGGCCGCGGGGGTTGCAGAGCTTGTAATAAGGTATCTTTTTTATTCTTCGCGGTTCGAGTTCTGCCAATAATTGCAGGGTCACGGATTCGTCAGATTTGCTCATCAAGGTTCTGCGTGTATTAATAAGATAGCTTTCTCTAGAAAATCTAATAGGAAGGGGATAAGGAGCTTACCAAGGATTTATAAAGCCACCAGCGAGGGTGAATAAGGTCTCTTGTCAAGGGTTCCTCGTATTAAAGCCTCTCTAACATTGTGTAGGCGCAAGGCAAGGCAAATTATTGTGAGAAGGTGCAGGAACTATCACAGGGAGGGAGGGCTTGTTTTCCTAAGTAATAAGCTTCAGCGAGTCGATGCTCTTTAACTAAGAGTTTGACAGCATAATAGGAAATCTATGTGCAAAGCACACCAAGCCAAGCTAAGCCAATGTATTTCTGACGTTGCCTGCGCTCATTGACTCCAGCTTTGTAATTATATTCGCGAAGTTTTTTTATATTCATCTATTCGATTCCTTTCATCACGTTGAGAAGATAACCTTTACCTAATAATATATAGGACTTAACATCTTTATGAGAGACTTCTATGAAACTATTCAATAACTCGCCAAAATTGCGGAAGTGATTGATAAAGCAATTTGCCCACTATTGCCTCCACGGCAGATAAGTCTCTGCTATATAAGTCAAGATCGGATTTTGGTGTGTATTGTATGTCTCTTCTATGTGTGCCCAGATGCCCTCGAACTCTTGCTCTGTGGTCGCAAAAGCTAGTGACTTGTATGCAAGATACATGCCTTCAGCGGACTAGTCAAATGCCTTAGCCGGCTCCTCTTCAGCATCGTCAGGAAGGGGGGGGTCTTCGGCGGCAGCGGCATCGTTCCAAGCGCTAAGAATGCAGTTATGAACGTTCTTCCACATATGCCACCGGCAGAGCTGCTGCTAGCTCAAGGGGAAAATAACATCCAGGGCGTTCTTCAGTGCAATCTCCATATCTGTGATAATGACATCCGGTGTGTAGACTTGGTGCTCTTTCCAAAAGTCATCTAATGCGTTTAGCATCCAATAGTATGCTTCTTCTTTCTCAGAGGATAAGAAGCCAAAGGCAACGTTTATTGTAGACTTCTGGTCAGTGATAGCAACGACCTCTAATAGATAGAGGCCATAGCGGTTAGTCTTATAAGTGTTATCCATACCAAGAACTTATGGGAAAGTCTTCCATTTTTCTATGCATTCAGGGTAGGTCCACATAACAGATACAAGCCAACCTTCTTCATCATAGTCAACCTTATAAGGAAGGGACTTTTCTTAAAGAAATTTGACAAAACGCTGTGTGGAAGTAAGACCATCCAATTCGCTGATACGTGTCTTTTAGCGGGCATTATAAATATCCTTTGCTATAAAGATACTATTGTGTGTATCGCTTCTTTATCGAATTATTTCGCCAACCTCGCATGCGGGAAGAGCTTGTAGGTTAGAAAGCTCTGCAATCTAATGCTTCTAACCTTCCGTGAGGCAGCGATGGATTGTGTGACTAGAGGCTTGTAAAGAGCGAGGATAATTGTGATAACTGTTGACTACAGTGTATGTCCACACCTAGTTTGACATTTCCTTAGTAGCTGTCACCTTAATCTTAAAAGGGCAATCGGATTTTGTTGTATAAGCTCGTCAAATTCCGGTCAATGTGCTCTCATAACTAAGGGCTCGGTCGCAAAGGAGGGAGCCATAGCATGGATTCTTTTCACCAGAGATTATGACATATTTACTCATAGAAGCCTTGATAAGGGCAAATCCATTTTCATAGCCATATACCTGTAAAAAGGAATAGAGCTTAGTAAAGGAGGCAAAGCGTTAAGATAGCGGAAGCTCAGGAATTTCTATATCATCGGACATCGTGAATTTTGTATAGGAATTAATGTGATGATAATAACGATCAGGGAGATAAAAAAAGGAGTATTCTTGATAAAAAAAGAGGTGCTTATAGCGTTGTTAATGATAAATTTGCTTTAAAAAAGAGAAAAAAGAAGGTGAAGAGAAAAGAGAAGATGCCAGGGACGGCACAAAGCATGAGATTTGGCAGATTTTGCTTGATAATTCTTGCAATGACATTCTATCCCATGTGAATGTATGTAAATTTAGTGGAGCTGCCTAGCAGAGGGCGTGCAATGCAAAATTTTTGGCTGCTGGCTATGAAACTGGGTGGGGGACGAGTGGGGCAGGTGGGTCCAAAAGTGGGGCGGCCGCACGAATAGAATTTTTTGGCCGCACGAATAGCAATACTCCTTACGCCACCCAGCGCCATCAGCGCCACCTACCTAAAAGAGACTTTTTTTTACTATCACTTATTACATTCACTAGAGTACTCTATAGGTGTAGGTGGCGCTGCGCCATGCTGTATCATTGGATAAGCTCTCCCTGGTCATGTACTGCTGTAAAATCAAACAGGGGTTCTATTGTAAGTGCTTACCTACCTACCTAGGCGCGCCACGCCTGCTCCTGGTGACAGCCCGTGACAGATCTGTGACAGTTTTAAGCAACTAAAAGTATTATAAGGTATTATAAGACAGCGTATTATGATTATAAAACGTAAAATTGTCACAAAATTTAGCGGAGGCTGTCACCAGGAGATAGGTCCGCGCAGCTAGGTACCTATCTAGTAGGTAGGTACTTACTAACCAAAGTAGTACGTAACGTAGTCCTAGGTACCTAGTACCTAGTAGGTTCTTGCTACTTACTAGCTACCTGCCATCGCTCGCTGTGCTCTGGTATTGGCCGTCCATGTCGACTTTAGTCGGATATGGCAAGAAAGTATGTTCAAGCCTGACGAGGGTCATCATGACTTCAGAATAGAACGTCTTCGGATATCTACGAAAATGATGCATGTCTTCTATCATCGGCTCAGCTGAACCGATACCCAGAGTACATCGACGTGATTAGCTATATCCTGCGAAAGGTGTAATGTAATAAAGTTCCAATCAGAATACACAGACATCAATTGAAGGGCATCCTATAAAAGTATCATGGCATTAAAGATTTATGTTGCACCACTCACATCCGCATCATGCCCGGATCGAAACCGTCATGATGTGGTTTTCAAAATAGCTTATATTGTAAATCATCATATCTCGTAGAGTCTAGAATCTATGGCAGAAAGACAAGAAAAGCATTCACGCAAATTGGTCCATCCCGGAGAAGGTCTCGTCAGCTTCAACGCTGGCATATGGAGAGAGCATGTTTTGAAACCGCCATGCGTGACAGCATGTCGACTCAGGTTCAAGGCTCCCAACGGCAAGAACTGCGAAAGATATAGTTGCGTATGATGTATCCGTCGTTCCGTGCCAGCACTACCAGTATGATTGACTATGCCCCTGGGCGCTGTGGTCAAACAGGAACGTCATTAGGAGACGCCAGGATAACAGACTTGAGAGTCTGCTTGTGCCAGCAGACGCTCTCTCCAACCATTACAGACATCCTCAAACCCGTCAATCACCTCATCACAAACGCTGGCACATTCTCGGCGTGCAAGGCGCTGGCTCCAATTGCCGCGATGTAACCACCTCTCCCCTTCTTCGCGCAGCTCCTCATCACGCCTGATCTCGGACACCAGCTCTCTTGCACTCTTTAAGCGCCTTGTGGCCATTGCGGTTGTTTGCCGTGACATCTGTAGCGTGTCGGATAAGTAGCTCAGTGTTTGTATCAAATCAGAGGTGATCGTGTGAAGCGCATTTATGGAGCTGAAAGCAATCGCTGATGGACGGGGCATTTGGCTGGATAGGGAAACCAGTAACGGGATGAGGTCCTCGATCGTCTCTCCATCCGGTGCTGGGACCAGTGGCGACAGGAGAGGAAAGGTCAAACCATGGAGTTGGCGAGTCTGATGCACAAGATGTGTCGCCAGTGCCGTATGTGCAGTTATAAGCCTAGGCTTCTCATCAGCAAGGTACTTCGCATAAAAGGAATCATGAGTACGGTTGAGGTATCTGACCTTGAAGCATTCCCTTCAACAGTCAATTGCGATCCGAGGTCACGTAAACCCTCAGTCACTCGCTTGAAAACATCATCATCGGCGCCACCATAGTTTTCTGTGCCCCGTCGAGCCAGTGACTCTATTCCATCAATCTTGGCTACCAAGGTTGCCGGAATGCCGCCACAATCTAGATCGGATTCTGAGCCATACTCGCTACCATCGTAGTCCATCGCAACGTTTCGGCCATCTCTTCCACATGGTGAGAGTAGCTTCTCGTTTTTGCCCTTGTCTTTGGTCTGAGATCTCGTTGGTGTCGATGTGATGTCCGGCCCGTCGCCTGCTGCACCATTTGTGACGTTATTGTGCGTTTGTCCTGGCTGACTCTCCAAGCCCCGCTGTTGGTCAGTTTCTACCTCACCCTCGTCTTCTTCATCAGAGTCCGAAAACGCATCAGCAAGTTCATCTGCCAAGTTGCCCATTCCCTGGCTTGGAGACGTGCCGCCGACGGCCAGGGCCCCGATTTCCATGTGATCTTGGTGCCCCAGGCCGTTCAAATGAGGGCCCGCCAGATCACGTCCTGCAGACTTGGACTGTCTATTGTCACATGAGTGTCCTTGAGGATTTTCGACGGTCGAAGAATGTCGAGAGTGTCGTGGAGTGGCCGGTGACTGGGACATGGCTATCTTTAATGGGATTCTTTCGAAGGGCGCTCTGCGTTGCCGTCAGCCTCGAGTCAAGCCCGCGACAAGAGCAGCACTTGGTGCGGATCGCCGTTGTCGGTTGAGAGTGTCTGCGCACTGCGAATCTGCGCGCGTAGATGGGAGATTCAGCCGGAAACCTCAAATCGCAGGGCAAAGCATGTAGTCGTCGCAAGTACCTGGCACATGTATGTAGGTTGACTGCGTAGAAATCCAGGGCCTTGGTAGGCTTTATTTCTGCCCGATAAGGTCAATGTTTTGCTGGTCAACTGATCGGCTTGTTGTCTGGTGCCGTAACCGCGCTAGTGAGGCCTATAGGTCCTATAATTATACTGGGGCTTGACACCAGACCAGCTTCGAGAGGTCCATATTGCTGAAATTCGAAAATTTCACGGTCTTTGCCATTTTCAACCACCCATTGAAAAAGCGGTTTTTTTTTTTTTTTTTTTTTTTTTTTGGGAAAATCATCCTCATTTTACTTTGGCATTGCGATTTCGTCTTGATGCCCACTGTGCCCTTTGAGTCTCTTTCCTGCTTTTTCGTGGACTCGATTTGGTCGATTTAAAAGCAAAAGCAACATCCAAGGAAATGTGTAGGGCATGATATTCCCCGCTTCGAGCATTGGCCTAATATCCGAGATTCACAGACACCCAGTTCGTTTCTCCAGTCGGCTGAGATAACACACATTCCTGTGGTCTGGGGACGTCGGTTTTGATGCATCATCTGAATCCCGCAACGTTAACTTTATCGGGGGAACCGCTGCAAAAATGACAACTTTCCGCTGTTTTCGACCGGAAGACGTTGACAAATTCTCCAAATGCAACCTGGACCCTCTGACAGAGACTTATGAGTTGGGCTTCTATCTTCAGTATTTCGCTAAATGGCCGTCCCTGTTTCAAGTCTGTGAAGACAAGGATGGCAACATCGTCGGCTACAGTAAGTGTTTTTTTTTAATACCTTCAAATTGCAGACTCCGCTTAACACTTCAAATGATCAGTCATGGGCAAAGTAGAATCATCTCCAGACGCCTACAAATATTCAGAACATTATCTTCCGTGGCATGCGCATATCACTGCTCTTACAGTGGCACCTGAAGCACGTAGACTTGGCATCGGCAAAATTCTCACACAGCAGTTGGAGGTAGCAGCCGATGACCACAATGCTTGGTTTGTAGACTTGTTTGTTCGGAAGAGCAATCATCGCGCTATAGCATTTTACGAAAGCCTGGGCTATAGTGTGTATCGTGTCGTCAAGGACTACTATGGCGATCATGCCGCTGACGCAACAAAATCAAGCGAGGATGCTTTGGATATGCGGAAGCCTATGAGAAGAGACACGACACATCAGCACATTCGTAAGGATGGCGCAAATCACGAAGTGGATCCGGCAGACGTTTGGTGATGTCTACGTCTTTCAACGGCTTGACCATGGGAAACAGATGCCAGTAACGCGCAAGCAATTTTTGCGAAGCTGTGATTTAGTCCGAACAATGAATGTTTCCATCTAGCGAGACCCCATATCAGTTCAGAATCTAGACTTTTTAAATCGCCATACATCGATCTACGACGAGAGTACTTCAATGACGATTGCATTTAACCTAGGTGCCTAGGTACTCACTACTAGTGTAAATAATATTATTTTACATTATTCCACAACTTTTTGTTAAGAAATTCCAGAAGCTGAGGTACGCGCTGCATCACGCTTGTGATATGCAAATATGGTGCTCATGACAGAGATTGGCTAGATATAGTATGTGAAAAGAGACGTAAAAAACAAGAGCTATCCTCAGTTTCATAACTCTCTCTTGGCACACCACATTTCATATAGCTTGCCTTCAAAGTCGTGACGTGCTTATTAGAACGATAGATAACGTAATGCAAGTCCCAGCTCTGCTGCCGACTTTGAGAATGGCTCTTCGAGTCTTTCGGCACCGCTTTGCCAGAAATGGCCTACAAAAATTTAAATCATCTTTGAATAATACTGTTTTCATTCTGCCTCCAAGCGAAACTTTGATAGGGGTCGCAGATAGTGATCGGTAGGCCGATTCTCGAAGTGTCGCTGCTGCTCGAGGTGGCACAGTGAAGAGCTGCCGCCTAATCCTCGGCTCTGTCCTGGGCGCGTTTGCTCAGCTTTCGGCCAGTCAACACCTGTATTGTTCTTGTTACCTTGAGGCTCTGGTGCTTTCTCATTTTTCCTCCTGCACCAGCTGACTTCACATACCCCCACGTCGCCCTTGACAAAATCAACCACGTACGTCCCACAACTCTTTCTCAGGGAGTTAGATACTGTGTCCGTTCTTTCCCATCTCACGCGGTCGACAAAGGACACAATGGCAACCACTTCGATGGATTACGAGGCTGCGGGTGGTGATCGTTACGAAGGTACGTTCACCTCTACAAGGAATGTGACAGCGATCTCTTCACATTCACATGGGTTTCGCGTCTCGTCGTGATGACCTACCACTTATATCCTGTGTACTAATATCAGCTCGTAAAATAAGACGATGCCCCCCGCTACGATCGTGATAACAGGAGTGCGTCCCCCCGACCCGCTCGTGACGACAACGACGGCTGTCGTCGTCGTTCAATCTCACCAAACGGAAACACTGAAGCGTAAGCAAGCAAACACATCCGAAACGACTGTTGCGTCCGTCACTGTGCTGAGTCTGTTTATTAGTATGTCAAAGGAATCTTCTGGCCCCAAAGATGACGACGATGGCGCCGTGAACCCTGGCTCAAATCTCTTTGTCACTGGGATACACCCCCGGTTGACCGAGGCTGAGGTCTCCAAGATGTTTGAAAAGTATGGCGACGTCGAAAAATGCCAAATCATGCGCGATCCACACACCAAGGAGTCTCGTGGATTTGGGTTTGTCAAAATGGTTACCTCAGAACAAGCAGAGGCTGCCAAAGAGGGTCTCCAAGGCGAACAGGTTGAAGGGCGCACTCTGAGTATTGAAAAAGCGCGTCGCGCGTGCCCTCGTACGCCAACACCTGGCAGATATTTTGGACCTCCGAAGCGAGGAGGTAAGTACATTACTAGCATATGCTGCGCTGTGCAATTCGGCTGACCTCTTCTCAGAGCCTCGTCATCGTTGTGATGATCGTCGTCGCGGCGGATACGGTGGTCATGGCGGATACGGACGCGATGAATATTACCGATCTCGTGGGTATGAACGCAACTATGATCGCCGACAAGAAGATCGTGGTTACGATCGTGGTAGCTACGACCGTAGCTATGATCGTCCAGCCTACAGAGAAGACCGTAGATATGATGATCGTGGTTATACTCGAGAATCCGATCGAGGAGGGTATGAACGCAGAGATCGTGACGAGTATTATGGTCGCGAACGTTATGGAGGGCGCGATGATCGGGACCGGTACGGCCCTCGTGGCGCCGGCGGCGGCTACGACCGTGACCGATATGATCGTCAAACAGATCGCAGCGCTCCTAGGGATCGTGAAGGTCTGGCAACTAGCTCTGGCTACGGAGAGTCAGTCCCAAGGTCTGACGCTCGTGAGACATATGGAGGTTCGAATTCTCTGTCATGTGTGCCAAAGTCTTTTCACTAACTTGAGCAGGAACCGATCAATCTACTCGATGAGATGGAAGACCATCCATATTCTCTACATCCTGCCACCTGGTTGGAGCTGTCTCTCAATCGATCTGCAAAACTCGCCCATGGCCATTGACTACGGGCTCTCCTTCATACCATCGCTGGATCGACGCGATACTTTTACTCTTTCGGATGAGTCAAAGCCCCGCCATCAAGGGGATAGAGAAAGATGTCGGAATTCTCCCCAAATTCGTTCGACGATGATCCTGCGTTCCTTTTTTTCTCTTTTATTCGTTGTCTTCGCTTTGCCACTAGGTCTATTTTGTTTCGTTTGGTTGTGGGTCGTTATAAGTTTCATCTTTTCGAGTTTCTTGTTGTTCCTGCGGCGACTGGGCTACGGATGGAGTCACCTGTGCCAGCCCATAATTCACCGCAGAATTCCCAACTTCAACATTGTCATATTGCTCAGCAGAATATGATAGTTTGGGCAGCACAACCATCATTGCCATTGGCCTCGGCAATTGGCCCAGTATATCCTTTCTGCAATAGGTTCGCAATCGACGACGGCGGCTGCTTCTTGCAGCGACATGTAACATTATCATGAGAAAAGTTATCAACCTTGGCATTGCCCAACTGAAATGGATCGCAACTGTCGGTATTCACACATCTGAAAACGTTAAGAAACTACGCAATGATTAAATCGCGCCACTTCGGACTAAATCGAATTGAATCGTGAAAATGCCGCCATCCACGACAAAACGACCCTGTCTTTGTAATAAGTTTTCAGCACTGCGATTATTAGGCGTCCTCGTTTGGATTGGCCGGCGCCCAATATGTGTATGGAAGGGCTTTCATTACTTGCCAAAGTCTGTCTCACGATATATCTGAGGTTCCAGTGACTAACCTGCGAGGACGCGATTAGAGCTTCATCATTTTATGAGCTGAGTCACATACCTGGCTTTTTTTTGTCAGTCTTGGTGTTCTTGATGTGTTCAGATACTGACCGTCAATATGACGCCTAGGCAGTAGGTTTGCACATGTCATTTCGGTCAACTATCCTTTCTTACGTGAAAAACGCCTCTGGTTGAACACCCGTCGCCAGGCTTCGAGTGACAATTTGCTACAGAATCCTGAAGGTCTTTTCGAAAACTCCGACTGCCCATATAGTGCATCAGGCTATGTTAACTTGATTGTTCCAATGAGCTTAACGGGTTTGAGTCCATTTCGTTGAGTCACCTGGCAGTTTTCGGTTGTCATCCGGCTGCGCTCCGCGTCCATAATTTAGAAGTCACACTTGTGGCTACCATTGATTTGAAGCGATGACCGCACATCGTAATTGTCACGAGTTACCGCGGTATTTGTTATAATTTGTCAAATATTATATATAGAATTTGTTTCATTTACAAATATACTCGCAGTTTTTATCGTTATATTTCTTCGGCCCCTTGTGTCCATGTTTCTCGCAGCGCACAAATCGTTGAGCATCAATGGCCGCAATCGGCATTAGTAAACGAATATGTACGAAATGGATCATGCCAAGTCAAGCCCTGACAAGATTTATGAGTGAAATAACATGCATATTCGTACAGCGAGGTCCGCAAGCGTTTTTGAATTCGATCTATATTTCGTCATGTGGCGTACGGTTCGAATTCACCTTTGCCCCAATTAGCCACCCTACACCCGAAACCAAAGTCCCAGTTGCTGCCTCTCGTAATTGGTCACGTTTCCTGACTCGATGATGTGGTTCGTCGCGTGACTCTTTTTCATTTGATCCTTGGTCATCCGAAACGCTCCGAAGGCCAGAAATAATTGTAAGGTTCCTCTGTGCAACACGGGCTGTCGCTCGAGACAGGTCAAGCAAAGACATCGGAGCTTCGTCCACCTGACGGGCCGCTGCACTGGCATTCATTGTTCTCGGTCGACATTGCTCCTCCACATGAGTATGGCCAAATGCTCCAGGCAGTCGACCGGCATCTGCCTCAGCATCCCAGGCTGCCTCACTGGCCATCTCCTCTTTGATGGCTGAGTCAAGCTGTTCTTCGCATCGCCGAAAAGTTTGGAGTATATCCTGAAGTTCGCTAGTCGGAGCAACGCGCAAGGCTGTCGCAAGACATTCTATGCGTTGTTGGAGGTGTCTAATATTAGGGTTCCCGCTGGCGGTGCCAAGATGAGTTGGCTTTTTCGACCGCTCTGTCCGGATGTATTGACCTGCCTGCAGTGCAGCCTTCCAGGACCACTCGTCGACAACTTTATGAGCAGAGCTGTAGGCATTGCCGGCCTGGGTGCCTAAACGGCTTGCAACATACGAATAAGCTGTTTCAAAGTCTTCCTCTGACAAAGCAGCCTGAATACACAACGCTGTAATGCGCCTCTCAGACGTTTCAGCTGAATGAAGCTGCTCCGTCGTGAGGTCAGACGCTGTCAAATGACCACTGTGACATGGCAGACCAGCTTCCGAGATATTGACGCCCATTTCCAAGAATTCTTGGAGTCTCGTATAGGCGCCAGGATTTTGTTCAAGGACCTTACCCACGATCGAGATAGGGTCAGAATGCACACGCAGCACAACAGGACTGAAAGGCTCCCCTGCCCTTAAAACCAGACGGTAATCGCTCAGAGCATGTGTGGCCTTGAGTAGAGCCCGAATTCTTCTTGTTCCTGCTGATGATGGTCCAACCGTGGCTGCAAAGGCATGGAGTCTAGTGGGAATTAGTGGCGGTGAGATTTTGTTTTTTAGTTTTTTTTTATGCAGTTTTGTTTGGTTGTTTGAAAAAAAAAATAGAAATTAAAATACGTTCTTACATTTCATCGCATCTTTTAAGCCCACCTCGAGCCCGGTTCGGGCTTGTCGCGTTATCAAAAGCAGCCAGAGCTGATTTGTAAACTACATCTTGGATGATATCTGCCGGAAGAGGTTTGTCGTCTACGTCTTCGAATAAGGATTGTGCAAGATTGTAGCCTAGTGGGATAAAGTCAGTAAATTCTTCTCCGCCTGATTAGGCCCGCCATCAGCAATTTGGCTGTCATGACGCTTCATTTTAATCCACACATACGTTCGGTTGATAGCATGAGCTTTAAGAATTCCATGTCCATTGTCTCTCTCGGAACAGCAGAGAAAGTGCCGTTCTCGAAGGTTTGAGAGGCACGTAAAGCATCATTGCGCCAGCCACGTAGCCAAAGTAAACGCTTTCGAGCCTGTACTATGTACTCATCATCACGGGTGGACGCCTGCTTGTCGATAGTCCATAACGCCTTCGTGAATGCAGCCTTTTGGTCACGCGAGTCACGGAGAAATGTGAGGTCTCCGACTCTTCTCACCGAGCATGGATGACCATGAAGCGTCAGGATATATGCACTCACGATGAGAGCAAGTAGAAATCTCGTAGATTCAGCAGTCGGGCTGGTGAGTATGTTGTTTGGTCCAAGAATATTGTTTGTCGCAAGACTGGCAGTCCGATCTTCCCAGAAGGCGGACATGTTGTGTAGAGATAAGTCTGGCAGCTTCACCAACGTTTCCTCTAGAGACTCGTACTTTTGATCATAAGAAAGTTTGCATCTCAGCTTTGCCACTATATCGTAAAGTCCGGACAAGCACTCGAGACTACTATCGTTTATGCTGTAGACGCAGGCGAGCGTTGTTGCTGCGTGAGTCTCGCGAAAATGGTCTTGAAACTGTTTCGGAAGCTTCATGGTCAATCCATAGCTGAAATCCACGTCGTCTATGCCGCCCCATTTCTCGAGTACTTGAACCGCCACAGGCCATGACGATGAAGCTTGTGAAACAAGCCAACTTCTGGCTTCTTGCCAGCCTTCACAGATAACACCTGACGGATCCGTTTCGTCACCAGCCGCTACTTCTTTCCATCGGTCCAGGTTGTATAGCCAGGGTGCAAATATCCCTCTCAGATCACGATCAACGTCTAGTTGTCTTTGAAACGATGACTCGGGCTGTAACAGAAGGTAGTTGCTCGCTTCAGCATCCGGTAGCATCTCAAACTGAAGCAAGGTGTTTCGACTGTCGGCCATTCGCCCCTTCTTGACATACGGCACAACGATGGTCGAAGTCCACGTATATAAATACGAGCTTCGATGGACAAATGGTAGAAGCAAATCCAATAATTGTGAAGCTATTCCCGTTTCTGTGTCCATTGAGCGAGCTCGCAGTACCAAGAAAGTGCTAAATACATCCTCCTGAAGCGATGAGTGGATCGAAGAGGATTTCAATGACCGCAGATGTAATCTTTTGACCTTTTTGGTGGCCTCAGCTTCCGTCAATCCATCCACAGGTGATAAGTCCAGATCATGAGCTTCTGCGTCCTCAACGTGCCCATCGGACAACTGCTGGAGAAACCCAATATACAATGTAGGCCCGGTGGATTCCGGTAAGTAAGTCAAAATAATCCGAAGTACGATTTCTTCATGAAGAGTGGACGCGTCGAGATGACGTAGTCTTGCAAAGCTGTCGATGTCGGCATGTGCGGCGAAGTGCACTGCGAGCAGCAGCACCTTCGCCGGAGACACGGCGCCCGGCATGGTGTGCGAATCCTATGAACAGACCACGGGATGAACAATATCGGTCAAACAATAAGACGGGCAGAGAAGGGAAAACTCTTGAACAAAAAAAAAACCCAAGGGATGTGGGATTGAATGAACATCTGAACATATGGCATCTGACACTGGGCCTTTCATACCGCAACACATCATCCCACGTGTGGGCAAAACCCCCGAATGGGCTTTCTTGCGCGAGCCGTTGGATGCTATGTGTATCTGCGCTTTGTCTATGCGCCTACCGGGGTGTCAGCAAATGAGCTAGCACGACGAATCTCGGGTACCTCGTCATTAACTTTAGTACTGTGCGGGCACAAGTACTTCAGTTAGTTCGCGCTCAGTCAGTGCTCCAATCACACCGTCCGAGTTCCTTCAGCGCATCGACCAATGCCTTCAATTGCTCCTCCAAACGAGATAGACATCATAACTTGCCGCGTCACGACTCGACTACTATTCCAGCTCAGGCCGATTCACCATGGCATCGGGATATGGCATGCATGGAGGTAATTCTTTTGCGTGATAGTTTCGCCGCAACGCGACTTCAGGCTGACCGCAATTGCGTAAAGGTGTCGGACGCTGCTTTCCGTTCTGGCAGGAAGTCATGGCCTGCTACGTCGTGAATACGTCGGCTGAAGATATGTCCGGGAAAAAGAAATGTTCTCCAGTATTGGAAGATTACTACGAATGCCTGCATCACAAGAAGGAGGTAGGTTTGGCCATGATCGTCTCCATTACGAACCCACGATAGCTGACCTGAAGATCTAGCATGCTAGAGCGTTGGCAATGCAAGCTGCTTATGCCCGGGCCGATACCGCGACACCCCGAGACGATGCACCAAGTGCGAAACAAGTGCGAAATCTGGGCTTGCTGGGCAAAGAGGAGGATACGCAGAAGGTCCTCGGCAAGAGCTAGTGGGCGCGTGTTATTTAAACTAGCCACTGCTTGTGCGCAGTAACCCAGAAGACAACAAGCGGGTTGTATTTTATTGCGGTTGTCGCAGATACTAGGCGTCCATATACATTGTTACGCATCAAGTGCTGTATGGAAATACCTCAGTTTCGTGTGGATAATCACAAAAACTCGACCCTCATAGTTGCTCCGGTGACGGAGTCCCTGCCAGTATCTTGACATTGTCCTATCGTGTTATACTCCTGTCGTGATACATCGCGGCTAATGCAGTAGTGCTCGCACATCTGAACTCTACTGCGCCGCCATTATCTTGCCCAGGTCGTTGGTTTCTCCTCGAAAAGCTATGTGTAGGCCGCATAATCAGTATTCGCTTATACGGTTTGCCACGAACACCAGATTCGTGATATGGGATAAAATACACATGAGTCCATGGCATGAAGCTCGGGGATGCGCTTTCTGACTTCCGCAGTTGTAGTTTTGTGGAAGTACGAATCAGAATCGCGATTTGACGCTTACGTTGGCAGCAGAGTTTGAACAGCAGAGATGCTCGAGGAAGCAGGAATCGGGATATAATCAAGCCATCTAGCTCGTGATTAAACCAAGGAGTCAATGAGACATTGATGAAGACGAGCTATGGTAGTGACGCACAGCTCAATCGAATCACAACGACATGCCCGTAAACTTTCGACCACCTAGATAGAAATAGACTGGGAGTTCTGTCCTCATGCGGCATTCGAACTTCGTCTTTCATGCTTGCAGTGATCGAGCAAGCTGGACAGGACGAACAGCGAGGTCGTCCGCTTGTTGCTTCCCCTTCGAAATGAACCAGGCATTCAAGGCTGTAGACGAAGCTTTACATCAACTTTCGGAAATGTGGTTACGACGCCGTGCTCCTCGGTACCAATCTACCACGTAGCATCGTAACGCATACATGTGTACATATGCACATATGCGATTATTATGTTTCTACTGGAACAGTAGTATAATACTACCATTATCTTCGTTTCAATTACTTTAACAATATCTTAAACTATTTTCCTCCAAGTTATGATCCCCAAATGCTATACTATAGCTTTGTAGTAAAATTAAGGCAGTATTGCTATACGTATGGGTAGCCTACCTGTTACGGTTCCAGGGAAACACATATGGGAGGTTTCAATTACCTAGGCAGAGAATGACAACTTTGACCATTCATACACTTGACCACATAACCCGTGGCTTTGAGTGCTGTCCTTTTTATGGCCCTTATAACGCATCGTGCAAGCCGCTGACGCCAACAAATCACGTGCCGAATCCAGCACTTGACACTCGAATGTGTTCAAAGCTTGTATATAAATTTTGCAAATGCATAGTTTGCAGCTCGAAGTTGTTTTTTCTTTACGAAAAGATCCATTCTCTTGCAGGCGCCACGCAACGTTTTTAAGCCCCTACTAGCATAGCATGGTACATTAAGTCCTGTACAAAGCGTAAATTTATATAATTAGACAACTGTTCCATCATTTTCCAAGTCCAATAGCGAACAGAAATTGGTATCGTGTCTAACTTATGAGGGTTTGCAAACTTTTACTGCTGTTTGTGAGTCACACCCTCAATGCTCTGATAATGAGACACCTCTTTGTTCAAAAAAAAAAAAAAAAAAAAAAAAAAAAAAAAAAAAAAAAAAAAAAAAAAAAAAAAAAAAAAAAAAAAAAAAAAAAAAAACCGTACTAATTACTGATAGCTAGCTTTTGTATCTTCGGTTAATAAAACACTTGGTGATTTATACACCCTATTTTATATGCGGTTATATCCCTTTTGCTAAAACAGTAGCTAAGAACTCAATGGTGTCACTTTTCATATTTAAAGCTAAAGCTTATATGTAAACTATTATAAATTTTACGACGTACAAAGGTAATGCCTTTATGTAGTATTGTATCAATTGTTTTTGTGAATACGTCATTTACTAGTTGGTTTATATCATTCTCTTCCAAGACGAATCCCAACGGTCATGACGCGAGGCACTTCGCAGCTCATGGATTACTCTGCAATCGCAAACGCAGCCAACGCCATCAAGCGCACGCTCCATATCTAGTGTGATTCGGTGGCACAAGCGAGCAACCTTGAATCGTTCGTCGCTTAGCGGATGACCGAATACGGTTGCACCAGACAACAGTATAGCACTACAGCACCACAATTCCCGACATTACAGAGAACGGTTGGCAGTGTCACCACATAGGGACATGTAATATGACAGACCAGACTGGACCGAGGACCCCGGAACGCATGAGACACGTCCCATAATACAACCGTGAGATGACACCCTGTGTATGCTGTCTGTGCTCAAGATATTACCGGTAGATTGGTTCGGGATCTCGGACTGCGCTTTCGTATTCGAGCAAATCACCTTGCGTAAAACACCTTCTCGGAGCACATCCAGCCCGGGCGTGTGAATAGTCGCTCCACAGATGCGGCAAGGATGTAGTATAACGGCGTCTATCAAATGCAAGGTGGGTGGAGGGTCTCGTTGGGGCTTGCAACGGGCCACTAGCTAGTCGAGTACATACTGTCTTGATTCTCGATGGATTTCTAGCCCATCCAGATCGACATGTACACGTATGCACCAGCCTGCCAGATATTCTGGCTGTGCCTTTCGCCCGAGTCGCGCCTTCTAAACAGAGAGGTGGTTGAGCAACACCTGTCCTGTTGATTGAGAATAGAAAGCAAAATACAAAAAAAG
>SRPW01000283.1:0-26972 GCA_018360225.1 Claviceps pusilla | reverse complement strand
ATGAATGAAGTAAAGAAAGAGGAAAAGAGAAGAGAAGAGAAGAGAAGAGAAGAGAAGAGAAGAGAAGAGAAGAGAAGAGAAGAGAAGAGAAGAGAAGAAAGAAAGAAAACAGAAAAAAAAAAAGGAGAGGCAGGTCGAAAGGGTTACATAACGTCGGTCATGCTGCTGCTTTTCACCGGAACACTGAGCATTTCCGGGTCCTCCTCGCCCTTTGTCCGTTTCGGAGCTACCTCAAGCATGAGACCCAACACCGTCAGCATCAGCATAACGGCTGCCTCGGCCAAGATGCTCAGACATAGGTAAAGCCACACGTTCGAGGCGATGCCCCCAAACACCGTCAAGCACGAGTAAACAAGTCGCATGATGACAAAAGGAATGGACGCCAGAACACCCAGCAGAATGCGATGCTCGCCCTGCGCAACAAAGCCCTGGTTTCTCAAGGCAACAACGGTCTCGCCGCAGAGAACCACAAGTGCGGCAATCATGAGGCCGGTTCCTACGTGAGTCAACGTAGGGAAGTTGATTCTGATAACGCCATTCTCGATGACATAGGACGAGTTTGTACCACCCACAATCGCGAGAATGACGGCAACCAGAACGAGTATCTGGATGAGACGTTGGTATAACGGTCTGAGGACAACTTGACCCTGACGATTAATGGATTCGAACACGCGCATGAGAAGACTCAGAAGCAGCAGAATCAGAGGTCCCAGGCCGACACTGTTGATGATCAGCCAGCCCAACCAAAGACTCATGTTAGTCGGGTCGTTGATGAGGGCTAGACGCATGCCGAAGCTGATCAGGCGCGAGACGGAGAGGATAATAAGGAAATGCCAGCCCCCGGTCTTAAAGAAGCCATGTTTTACACAGAGCAAGATGGCGCATGCGAGCAAGGCGGCATGTATGGGGATTCCGACAATGGATATGATGTCGTATGTGTCGAGTCGAGGCATGGTTGGCGAACAGAAAATAAACAGGGCGTCTTATGACTCTTTTGTCACAGCTGATTGGTGATGCGTGTGTTGTATATTGTAAATTTGTAAATTTGTAACGATGAACCCACCAAGACAGGAATGATGTATATCTGAGGGTGTGAGGATGAACAAATCTTTGTTGAAAAATACTTTGTATGATGAGTAATTCTCCTGAAAATGACACTGACTTGTTGTTCAAGACAGCAGACACACAACTTTTATTTCTTCTGGCCCTTGAGAACTGATGTTCCATTACCTACGCATGCACGTCAGCATCCGTCGTTGTGCCTTTGGCTCACGGCACGCGAGCAAGGGAAACTCAAGACGCAGCCACCGGTATCCGCATCGCCACAAACCGTCGTCTTCCGCATTCCACCGTGCCACCGTGCCACCGTGCCACCGTGCCATCATGCCATCGCCCCGTCGTCCATCGTCCATCGTCCATCTTTGGCTTCGTTGCCTTTGATGTGTGGCGTCAGGCAGCGTACATCACGACCCACTCCACCGGATCTAAGATGGCTGTGCCAGGAATAGGAGGTCCTGAAAGCGGAAGGAGTTACGGTCAGCAATCGTCCCTGAATACGTGAACTCTGCCGTGAGATGCATCTTGGGCGGCTGCGGCTGTTGGGCTGATGGAAGGGAAAAAGAAACATGAAAGTAGGGCGATCAACGTCCCAAGCCGCCGCCACCCCGAGAGACGATACTTCTTTTACTGACCTGAGTACTTGAAGTGGCGTAACGAAACCGTTGCCCAAGAACGTTGTACGGTCGAGAACGCAGAGGGGTCGGGTCCAGTAGAATGATCCATGTCCAGTACGGCCGCGCGCTCTGCTAAGGTTTCCTCTGATTTTGTCTTCTATTTTTATAAGACCCCTTTTTTCGCTGCTTTTTCCGCTGCTTTTTTTGGGCATAAACCTTGTCCTTAATACTCGTCCTAACTAACTCTGTGACCCCTTTTTGACGACATTTGTGAGCATAAACTTTGTATAGAAATCGTTTCCATAGGGTACTTAAACCTATTATCATAGGCATTTACGCGGCCCTGTGTAGCTTATTAGTATATCAAAATCCTGACGAACAGGGGCTACACGGAGCTTTACGGCGTTTTTGATAACAATCCATGACTTTGGCTGGAGTTTTGCTGACAAAAATGGCTAGAGCGTCTCCGCTATTGTACTTGGTGCACGTACAAAGTTTGTGCCGGTTTCGTGGATCACAGCCTAGGTTGATGCGCACCTTCCTCGGTCCGAACACGTGCATTTTTGTTTTGTCACTGCTTTGCGCCCGCGGCAAAACCAGTCGAGTCACTCTTAGGCTGGGAGCTTTTGACGTGTTTTGTATCACTTTGCCCACACGCACAACACGTTGGCCACGATGCCAGTACGTCTTGAAATTCTGTCCCGACTGCCCCCCGGCTACTGGCGCAAGCCTCAGCCTATTTCCGTAGTGATTGTTGCTCATCGCTCGCTCGCCTGCAGTTGATCATCGTCTCGGGCCTCCCCACGTCAGGCAAATCGACCCGCGCGAAGCAGCTCTACGACTATCTGGCCACCCGAATCGCGGAAACCGAGCCTGCTAAATATCGACTTCATCTAATCTCTGATGACTCTTTGTCAATATCACGCGCCGTATACGACCTTTCTCCCGATACAGTGCGCTTACATACCCGTTCGGCAAACTCGTCCGAAAAGGACGCTCGAGCAGCTCTTTATGGTGCGGTGAAGCGGCTATTGTCGGACAAGGACTTTGTCATCCTGGATGGCTTGAATTACATCAAAGGCTGGCGGTATCAGCTTCACTGCGAGGCAAAAGCTTTGCGGACACCCAATTGTATCTTGCGCGTTGCATGTTCGGTGGACCAGGCTCGACAGGTCAACGAGAAGAGGCTACAGAGGGCAAATTCTCATACGGAGGACCGAGGCAGCTGCATGAATGAACACACGCCACGGGACGACAACGGCGGCGGCGGCAGCAGCAACAACAACAACAACAACAACAACAACAACAACAACAACAAAGAAGAGCCCTCATCCCAAAGTGCAGAACTGGAGACAGAACCATATTCACCGAGCAACTGGGACAACCTGGTCTTCCGGTATGAGGAGCCAAATCCAATGACCAGGTGGGACTCACCGCTCTTCGCTATCCTGTGGGATGATAGCGAGGCTCAGGTGAAGCGAACCTTTGACGACTTGTGGGATGCCATGGCTGGCGAGGGACGAAAGATTGTCAAACCAAACCAGTCCACTATCCAACGTGGTCGTGACGCAAGTGGCGATTATCTGTACGTCCTGGAACGTGAAACACAAGATATCGTGAAAAGGATACTGGAGCAGCAGGGTGAAGACGGTGGTGGTGAAGTCAAGATTCCTCTGAACGCGAGCGGCAAGGATGATTTGGTTGTGGACCTGCCTTCGGGAAAGAAACTTGCACTACCGCAGCTGCAACGATTACGGAGGGCCTTTGTGGGATTGAATCGGGGCGGGATTGGGCTCGAGAGTGTTGGAAACATGGCGAGCGATGGCATGAGGGAGGCATTTGTGAGCTACTTGAACGATGCCTTTGAGAAGGATGAATAAAAGGGGTTTTTCTTTCTTGGAACTTTCCGGATGCAGATATGAATGAATGAAATGTCCTGTGGTATTTGCTAACGGATGGCAGCTGGCCTTCATGACGATATATTACAAACGAGCACGTTTGCGTTTCTGATAAAGTAAGCGGATTTTATTGCAGGTACCTGGGTACCTAGTAGTAGGTTGTGGACGGTGGGTCGTAGGTAATCCTGAATCGATTTGCACCAAAATTGTATGGCAAAATGTTCGGAACTACATGTACTTACCGTACCTCGGTCGACACGTGTGCATATATGTACTTGTATTGATGACTTTTGGCTGTGCATGTCGCATCAGCCAGGATTTATGTCTTCAATATTGCACCCAGCAAGTGCCTAATTAAGGTAAGTAGGTAAGTACCTAGGTACCTAGTAGGTTCCTAGACCTGGACTGAATGAGTATTATTATCTCAAGGTGCCATGTACGCACTTCCTACTGAAGTCAGAAAGCATTTCTCCGGCGACCGTGTCTTGAACCTCTTTGTGTCGTCACCGCACCGCAAATGCGGGTCCAGCAAGTCGAGCTTTGAGCGACGACACGCACTGCTCCAGCTGCCTGGCCCCAGCTAGCTGCCTGGCCCCTTCAGCAGGTGCTCTCGGCACTTGTCAGCCTGGGAGCAGGTGTGGAAGAGCGCAGAAGCTTCCACTTTTCGCCTCGCGCTGCTCGACTCTGCCGCCCATGCCTTAACAGCGGAGAAGCCAAGGCACCTGGAGTTGTCATTGGCTCTGCCAGCCGCCTGTGGATTGGTAAACTGGTAGATGATGCTGGATCGTTGTGAGTAATCCAGAGTCTGGTTCATGTGCGAGTGAAGTGAGTGGGCTGGGGCGGCTGCTGTGATTCTCAGTCATCCGCTGCCAATCACACGTGCGTACGTGCGTGTACGCACACCTTCTGGTTGCTGCTGCGGGCCTGCTTTGCAACTTCGGAACTTGAACCTTGCCATCTCGACCTGTTCAACCTCGACGCCTTTGCATTTCACTTCCTCCATCCTCCCCTCGCGTCCCCGTCTACGAGTCATCGCTCTCGCAATTCTCGGGACAGACGCCAAGCCGAGGCTCTCATTTCTTGCTACGTCAACACTTATCCCGGATCTAGGCCAACTCACCAAACCCCCTCAACATCGGAAACAGCTTTACCAAAGCAAACACATCACATCATGGCCTCTCAGCCTGAAGATTCCAAGAAGAAGGTCAACTTGACGTGAGTTCCCATTCGTTCTAATTTATGCTTCACACATTGGCCGTCTATGCACTTGCTCGACATGGCATCCATCAAGGCTAACATTTGGCATCTAGCGATCCTTCTGGTGCTGACATCAAACATGTTCGTTTCCATCGTTTCCACCCAACACTTTCATCAGCGGCAGATATGCTAATCGTTTTTGTAGGAGGACGACACCGCCACTGCAATTCTGAAGAAGAAGAAGAAGCCCAATCAGCTCATGTATGTTGCTATCGTCGCTCCGCCCGACCCTATGAAGACGTCATCATGCAATACTGACTTCATCTCTTCTCGAAACCAGGGTCACGGATGCTGTCAACGATGACAACAGTATCATCGCCTTGTCCGAGGCCACAATGGACGCTCTTCAATTGTTTAGAGGTGACACAGTTCTCGTTCGAGGCAAGAAGAGAAAGGATACCGTTCTTATCGTCCTTGCCGACGAGGAGCTTGACGATGGCAGCGCCCGCATCAATCGAGTCGTTCGCCACAATCTCCGTGTCAAGCATGGCGACATGATCACTATCTTGCCTTGCCCCGATATCAAATATGTTAGTAGAAAAAAAAAATACTGGCGCACCATCCTACATGGAATCCACATTGCTTTAGTAGTCGAAACCTATCACTGACAAATCGTTTGCAGGCGAAACGAATTGCCGTCCTGCCGATTGCCGATACAGTTGAGGGCATCACTGGCTCTCTCTTCGATGTTTTCCTTGCTCCTTATTTTAGAGAGGCTTACAGACCTGTCCGTCAAGGTGATCTGTTCATCGTACGTGGCGGTATGCGGCAAGTCGAATTCAAGGTGGTGGAAGTGGACCCTCCAGAGTACGGTATCGTTGCTCAAGATACGGTAATCCACTGCGAGGGCGACCCTATTGAGCGAGATGAGGAGGAAAACAACCTGAATGAGGTTGGATACGATGATATTGGTGGCTGCCGAAAGCAGATGGCCCAGATTCGAGAAATGGTCGAGCTACCTCTGCGACATCCTCAATTGTTCAAGTCTATCGGCATCAAGCCTCCCCGTGGCGTCTTACTATACGGGCCTCCTGGTACTGGTAAGACGCTCATGGCTCGTGCCGTGGCCAATGAGACTGGTGCCTTCTTTTTCCTCATCAATGGCCCTGAGATCATGTCCAAGATGGCCGGCGAGTCCGAGTCGAATTTGCGGAAGGCATTCGAAGAGGCCGAGAAAAATTCGCCTGCCATCATCTTCATTGATGAGATCGACTCTATCGCCCCCAAGCGGGACAAGACCAATGGTGAAGTTGAGCGTCGTGTCGTTTCCCAGCTGTTAACACTCATGGACGGCATGAAGGCCCGATCCAACGTAGTCGTCATGGCTGCTACCAACCGACCCAACTCCATTGACCCTGCTCTTCGTCGTTTTGGTCGTTTCGATCGCGAAGTCGACATTGGTGTTCCCGATCCTACTGGTCGCCTCGAGATCCTTCAGATCCACACCAAAAACATGAAGCTCGGCGATGATGTTGATCTGGAGCAGATTGCTGCCGAAACTCACGGTTATGTAGGATCCGATGTTGCGGCTCTTTGCTCAGAAGCTGCCATGCAACAGATTCGAGAAAAGATGGACTTGATTGACCTGGACGAAGACACGATCGACGCCGAGGTTCTGGACTCTCTCGGCGTTACCATGGAGAACTTCCGCTTTGCCCTTGGTGTCTCTAACCCCTCTGCTCTGCGCGAGGTCGCCGTTGTCGAGGTACCCAATGTTCGCTGGGAAGATATTGGTGGTCTCGAGGCTGTCAAACAGGACCTGCGAGAGCAGGTGCAGTACCCTGTCGACCATCCCGAGAAGTTCCTCAAGTTTGGTCTCTCTCCTTCGCGTGGTGTCTTGTTCTACGGTCCCCCTGGTACCGGTAAAACTATGCTGGCCAAGGCTGTTGCCAACGAGTGCGCTGCCAATTTCATCTCTGTCAAGGGACCCGAGTTGCTCAGCATGTGGTTTGGTGAATCAGAAAGCAATATCCGTGACATCTTCGACAAGGCCCGTGCTGCTGCTCCGTGCATTGTTTTCCTTGATGAGTTGGACTCCATTGCCAAAGCGCGTGGCGGCTCTGTTGGAGACGCTGGCGGTGCCTCTGACCGTGTTGTGAATCAGCTTCTGACGGGTAAGTTTCCCACATGAGAAACAATCCAACTCACGCCATAGTTTCATTGAGATCATTTTGGTTGCTAACGTTTTTACCAGAAATGGACGGCATGACCTCCAAGAAGAACGTCTTCGTGATCGGTGCTACCAACAGACCTGAGCAGCTTGACCCTGCTTTGTGCCGTCCCGGACGTTTGGATTCTCTCATCTACGTGCCATTGCCCGACGAGGTCGGACGTCTGAGCATTCTCAAGGCTCAATTGCGCAAGACCCCCGTCGCCTCCGACGTTGACTTGGGATACATTGCTACCAAGACGCACGGCTTCTCGGGTGCCGATCTTGGTTTTATTACCCAGCGTGCCGTCAAGATTGCCATCAAAGAAGCCATTGGTGCTGACATTGAGCGAACCAAGGCTCGTGAGGCTGCAGGCGACGAAATGGAAGTTGACGAGGAGGCGGAGGACCCCGTCCCTGAGCTTACCAAGGCCCATTTCGAGGAGGCTATGCAAATGGCTCGCAAGTCTGTTAGCGACGTGGAAATTCGCCGGTATGAGGCGTTTGCTCAGCAGATGAAGAACGCCGGGCCTGGTGCCTTTTTCAAGTTCCCTGAGGCAGGCGCCGATGGCCAAACCTCTGGAGGTGGAGGCAACGGTTTCGGTGATGCTGGCAATGACGATGACCTCTACGACTAAAGCTTCGAAAGAAGACGGATTTTGCTCGTCCCTGTATTCTATAGTTATTCCTATGCGCGATTCCGCGTGAAACCATGCACACACAGGCCACATGATGCACAGTTGGTACCTTTTTTTTTCTAATGGTAGTTTTGTTGTATCTACTGATTTTGGGATT
This sequence comes from Claviceps pusilla, assembly GCA_018360225.1. Taxonomy (NCBI): domain Eukaryota; kingdom Fungi; phylum Ascomycota; class Sordariomycetes; order Hypocreales; family Clavicipitaceae; genus Claviceps; species Claviceps pusilla. The sequence continues at coordinate 19,200 of SRPW01000283.1, read as the reverse complement.
CTGGGAGTTGGTGAAAATGGTAAATGGAGTAGAAAATGGCTGCAGGGGAGGAGCGGTTTTAGTGGACATCATGACTCAAAAAGGAAAAAAAAAAACGTATACTTGGTGGCAAATAGAGGCCGGTTTTTTTTTTCTTCTGTCTTTTTGTTTTTGCTTTAGCACGTCATGCACATGTTGGTGCCCATGGCAAATTCCGCGTGTGTAGGTGGTGAGGTGGTGAATGTGATACAATGGACACATGTTTTGGCTGTTTCGGGCAGACCGCAAATGTCACGGCGTCTATGATTCTCCCTTGCCACTTAGTCTCATAACGCCAACTGAAGAGGCCGTAAATTCAAAAATTTCACGGCGTCCATGATTTTTCTACATTCACCTGGTCTACAACCAATCTCATCACAGGAATGAATTTACAACTTTCGTAGTGTCCATGATTCTTCCCTCGCCACCTGGTTTCATCAACGATGGTGTTTACCCACGCCGTCTATTCATTTTCCATGTACCCGGCCCCATTGTAACGAGGAATGAGCCGTGGGATTGAGAATTTCAGCACGGCCTTGAAGAATAGAGAGGGAGGGAAGCATCGCACGACACGTCGGTACACAAAAAAGAATATAGCGTCCGTTCCATTGTGGACGAATGAAGTCCAAACAAGTCTGTCAAGTCCCATGTCATGTGTAATTTATGCAGAGTGCTCCATCATTGTCTATAAAAATGCGGTCCCAAGAGTCCAGATGTCCAATCCGATCCAGTCCAGTCCAGTCCCGTCCCGTCCGTCCCAACTGCCTTTGCCAAATAGTCCCATCCAACTCCATTGCTTCTTGTCTTGCCTTTATCTTTTTTTATTTCGTTCTTTTTAATTCCGTGAGCTGTGTAGGACCAAGCTCGATGCTCGTATGTGAGCATTTTTAGTGCTGAGGGTATATCCAAAATTGAGAGAATTTTTGTATGATGCCATGTTGCGGTCTTGAGGAGAAAGGGGGAAGGGGGGGGGATATTGGGTTCGTAAGAGGTAAGACCTTTCTTTCCTTCGTCTGCATTGCGATGAAGCGTATCTTTGAAAGGGGAAAAAGAGAAAGGGAGTGAGTGATAAGAGGGTTTTGCGTAGCCATTATAGTACAACAGCTTGTCTGCATTCGTATTCTTCTCATCATTTAATGGAAGAATTGTATGTCATCGCCGTTGCGTTCTTCTTCTTCTTCTTCTTCTTCTTCTTCTTCTTCTTCTTCTTTAGTGTTTTATTTCTTGGTGAATCGTAAACGGCTCCCTTGTATGCCCTACAAGCGTAGTGTGCCATTTTCCCACATTGTTTTAAAGTTTCGTCCCTAGCTATCACGATTTAGCCAGGGCCGCGAGTCAACTACCCGTCTCGCCATCAATCTCACACACAGCCTCCAGGCTCTCCCTTGTAACGCGCAGCGCCTCATCAATGACGGACTCGGGCATGGCGAGATTGGGTTTCTCAAAGGGCGCTACCGTGCCGTTGACCTTCTTGGACAGCGCGTCACCATTGGATTTGCTGCCGTTGCGGACGCTATTGGAAGAAGCTTCGCGGACGTCTTCGAGGACACGGCGCAAAAGGGCTGGGTAGGTAGTTATTTCGCCGGAACGGAGAAGGGATAGCGCATGGGCCTGGATGAGGGTCGGCCAGTTTGTGGAGTTGGAATTGAGGGCGTGAAGGAGGGATTCTTGAATTCTTTGTTTTCAGCAAAGATGCGGTTAGTAAGGTTGACTTTTCTTTTCATTGCATGACGAGACAAGGGGAAAGAGAGGTTGTTGTTGTTGTTGTTGTTGTTGTTGTTCGAGAAGCATCGTTGCCTTTCTTTTCTTTTCGTCTCTTTCTCTTTCTCTTTTCTTCATAAAAGAGAGAAGAAGATAGTCCTTGTAAAACATACTTTGCGACGTGTCCATCTCGGAGGAGTAGCGAATTTATTTGCGAGCGAAGATCGGGATCAAGCGTCGCGGGAGTGTTGTTTACGGCGGCGGAGGGTACTTTGACTGGTGTTGAGGGCGGTTGTGACATTGTGTGCGTAGTATCAACTATCTCGTCGTCTCTCTCTCTCTTTTTGTTTTCTTTCCCTCGGGGAAGAGAAGATGAGAGAGAGTCGGTTGCAGCTTGGTATATCGCTCTCCTTTATTCGGCGGTGGTGAAAAGAGTTTGGGTTGGTTGGAACAAGTAGTTGGGGTGATGGTGGTGGTTTCGTGGATCCGTATCGTATGTCTGGTTCGTCGACAGGCGTGGAGCTAGGATGGTGTAAGAAATGTGGATGATGGGGGGTTTTTTTTTTCGGAGTTTGGGTGGACGAGTCGCTTGTAGAGTTGAATGGACGTGTCAGCTTTCGAAGCTTGGAGGGTTTCGAATTGATCGACTAATGTGTGCTGGTGCTGTCGATGGTGAGGCAATGGCCGGTTTTCTTTTTTTCTTTTCTTTTCTTTTCTTTTTTTACTACTTTGCCATCGGCCGTGTCATGACGATGCGGCGAGGCAGGCAAGGAAGGCAAGACAAGGCTAAGGCTGCGTGGGCGCCTCGGCCGATGGGAAGGAAACAACTGCTGGCATCAGCTGCTGGCGTAGGGCGGGGCGCCTGTCACCAGCCCAGCGGAGCGACATCTCAGACCAGACGCCGTCAATCTTGATGATTCCCAAGCTCCGCTCCACTCCACCCCACTTCACTCCAGACCAGACAATGTATTTCTGGGGTTCCGGGGTCAGCCCTTGCTTATGCGTTGCCTTGGACGTGCTCATCGCTTGGCTTTTGAGTCTGGAGTCGGCAGTCTGCAGTCTGGAGTCTGGAGTCTGGAGTCTGGAGTCTGGAGTCTGGAGTCTGGAGTCTGGAGTCTGGAGTCTGGAGTCTGGAGTCTGGAGAGTCGCGAGTCGAGACAGCCCGACTGCGGACTCGGCACTGTCAAGTTCAAACAGTCGGGGGCTTGGGGAGTTGGGGTGCTCTGCGTGTTTGACCCATCTCGAGTGAGAAATCATCCCCATCATCTTGTGCCTATGCTCAATTTTCACTGACGAGTATGGACAGGCCTCACCGACACAATCGAGCTTTGAGGCGTGTACCAAGGAGTTCGACACGGTCAACTTCAAGTAATGTCCGTTTCAACGTCTCCAGAAATGCCGCAACCTCCGTCTTGCAATGCTCGCATGGCGAGAATCTTCTATGCAGGCCATCCATCGTAACCGGAACTGGCAGTACAAATACCTCCGCTACGTACAACTGATAAAAAGCTTGGCGTTATATTTGCATAATCACAAAAGGATTTATCCTGACCCATAGTAGTATATCATCACGATATGCAAAGCGTACAACGACTTATTCATGGAGAAATCATCGAAATTATAACGGTAGCTGTCCATCTCGTACGCATACGAAACCCAAATTCGTCCATATAACAGAGCCATGGAAAAACAAACACCCAAGCATAAATGCATATCAACTCATTGAGTCATGGCGTGAGATCTAGCAACATTGTCGTCGTTGTTCTGGCTCCTGACTGCCAGTTTAGACCACCTCTGCCAGACAAGTCACGCATCGATTTTGATACACATCGCATATTGTACAGGAAGTGTTATGGCAGTATCAAAAATGTCATAAGTCACTTAGCTCATTAACGCTGAGCTGGTCTAGTGACGAACATGACTTCAGCATCTCGGGCTAGTGGTTTTCAACTCATGGACAGCACCACTTCAACAACCGACCCTAGTGTCTGCCACAACCAAGTTCCACACTGTCACTTCAATATTTCTTCCTCTGTTGTGTGGCCCAGTATGCCGACGGACCGAAAAACAAAATAGAGGAATATTGGTGACAGGCTCTTGTGTCCTTTGTACATAATGATACACGTGTAGGAGTGGTTGATCCTCGACACGAAATACGCGAATCCCGAAAGCACAAGTCATCGCATCGAGATTGACTACACTTCGGCCTGCGCACTTCTGATACATATACGACAACACCTGCCAGTTTCGTACGTTGTCGTTGCGACCTCTGTTACTAGGAGCATTGCCACTGTGACGAGATTGAAAATGGCAGTTCATGCTCAGCCGGCAACTCCGTCTCCATTTTCCTAGGCGCCAGCATCAACACTAGTTTTCAGCTTGCAGAGCCGTCTCCGTGACGTCGTCTCACAGGCACCAGCGTCGCGCTGCCGCGAATATGGCCCATCGAGGCAGCTTACACAGTGTTCAACAGCAATGGACATCGTTCGGTCCACTACCTAAGCAACACACAGCACGGAACTGGCATGAAATGAAGGATCACTTCCAAGAGCAGGTTGCCGTTTTTGATGTTACACGCTCGGGGCCGACGCCGTTGCTAATGTCTCCCACTACTTCCTGCCACCCTTGGGCGAGGGGGGAGGTCCGGAGCGGGATAATTTTGAAGGATTCAGATCTGTCGTCCACGCTGTTTGAAAACTAGTCGTTGCATGGCTGTGTTTCAAGCAATACACGCGCTTTACTCTTAGATTGATCCCGTGTCAGCTGACAAGAGCCAGAATCGTGGCTGGGTGAACCAAGCCGTTTGCCATCGAAGACTTTGCTCTTGTCTCTCCGGTTCAATAGTGCTAGAGTTATTTACTAAAACGTTGGACTGTGTGCCCCATGGCACTGAAACAGCACCTCACCACCAGTTTGTATTGCCTTGCCCGCTCTTACTCGGGCGGCGAGATGAGCTGCGGCCTAACGAGAGAAGACTTACAAAGTAAGAGCGCATGATCAGCGTATCCAACACGATTCACGGCGGCTGCTGATCAGTTGTGAATGGCCATTGGCCTCGACTCGTCGCGGCGATGCCTCCAAACAATCCAGTGAGTCCCGTTCTTGAGCCTGAGCGCAGACTGCTCATGTGAAAGTCCAACACACAAAACGCTCTCTGATGGAATTGCCTCACTCCATAGCCTGAAGACGTTCCTTCATGCCCTTCGACTCTGCTCAAAACGCCAAGCACATAATGCCAAGTACGAACCTTTTTTTCTTCTTTCGTATCATACCTACCCTGCGACCGACAACCGTATTCCACCAAAAGCTGGCACGCGCCGCCAGGGCTGCGGCCCGTTCCGATTACCCTACGATGTGATACGCGCTGCAGGACCGGTTCCTTGGCGACTTGCTACGAATTACAGGGTACAGGATATTTTGTTTTAAGGACGATTGACGTGACTATTGCCTACTTGGGTAGCTACTCTAAGTAGGTAGGACATACCTTGCGTACCAGTGTATATACCTACTACCTACTCGACAGTCGGTCATGCTGTCTCATTTCTCTCATTTCCCCGCAAGTCATTGGAAGTCAGCGTTGGCAAACTGTCGCAGCCCGGGGCCAGGACCATGACGTGGTGACTACGTCTGATGAGTCGGGGACGCTATGTGCCCAACAGTTCGGATTCATCTCATTGCTGTTGGTTGCCAAACGCTCCACCTGCTATGGCAAGACATGGCTTTCAAGCACCGGGTTGCCATCGTTTTCCCCTCCGTATTTATCATGCATGTTTTTGGCATCCCAAAGAGGAAGAATGACTGAGAATATGATTCACCGCGGAGGGTCGACTAGCTGCAGCACACCGACCACCAGCCGCCAACCACCAACCATGTCAAGACGGCGAGAGGGTTTACCGCAAACCTACTCAAACAAGCCAAGATAAGAAAAGTACCGGCGTCCGCGGTTGATGGTCGGTGCTTCTTCTCGGTTGCCTTGGCGCGGATTGAGGTGTACAATGTACATGCTATGTAATTATTTTGAAGGACCGGGGTCGGCGCATGCAACGGCCACACCTTCTTTCTTGCCTCGCTTCCCCATATGCACGCACTCTGAAATTGACCGACCGGCGAGGACAAGAGAACAAAACAACCCAGACCGCTTGAGCGAAACTGATGAAGCTACTGCACGACGATGGAGCCTCTGGACCTGGGATCGTCGCTCTTTGCGCGGCCCCGTTCTGTCTCGCTGATTGTCTTGATGACAAGTGAGAATCTGACCATGTAGTTATCAACAAGGGATAGCAGGTTATGCGCCAGCTACCAAGGTCCTTGCCTAGCACTGAGTAAGAAATAGGTCAAGTACTAATATGTACGTTCGGCAACCAAGCCAATGGAAGCAATGCCAGGCCGGCCCTCTCTGCTCTGTTGACCGAAAGAAGAGGATGAACTGCTTTCCATGAAGCAGTTGCCATTGTGCCCTGCCATGACCATGACCGCTGCCAATGTGGTGAACCATTAAGCATCTCTCCTGCGTGTGGTCCCCCCCAACCCCCTTTTTTGCCCTTCCATGTCATGCAATGCCATGTCATGCAATGCAATGCGGTGCGGTGCGGTGCGAGGCCATGCAAGGCGCTGCAAGACGATCCGAGTTTGAACCTGCCCCCCGCATCATATATCATCTGGGGGTCACTCTACACGGTACACCGTTCTTGTCATCTCCAGCATGTACCAACGTGTCGTTTCTCTGTTTTTCTCTTGCCTTGCTGGTGTTTCAGTCCCTGCTTCTTGGTAGGTACCTGCCTACCTAATCTACCTACCTAAGTACGTACTTGAGTAGGTAGGTACTCAAGTAAATACACCTCCCGCTCAGATATTCGAAGCAGCTCACTGTCAGTGCAAATAGCTGACCAGAGCAAAGGTCGACCTACACCCTACACATCATGTCATCATGTCCATTCCCACCCGCTGACCAGTGCCCGACCTACCGCCCGACTCATCGCATTCTCTCCTGCCAAGCCCAACGATCAAACGCACCTTGAACTCCGCATGCTGATGTGCGTGGCCCCATGCCAGCCGTGGGGGTCATCTCCCTCGCGATATGTGTCCGTCATGTCCAGTCGTTGCATATGCCGTGCGAGTTCTGCCATGGTTCCTATTTCCATGAATGTGTATCTCGCCAAGCCACCCACACGTTTTTGCCAATACATTCATATGTATGTATGTACCTATGTATGTATGCTTGACCAAGGCAAGCAGAGGACAGTACAGTCCAACACGCGACTCTCTTCCCATCTTCTGCTTTCTCTCAACCCCTTTCCATCCTCTAGACGCATTCATTCTTCCTTCCCCTTTTCTCAGACCCTAGGATAGCCATGCCGCACAACCCCTGCGGGACCGCACTAGCGGCACACGACATGCACGCGATGCGCACGCCAAGACGTACATGCATGCATACATGTACTACCCCTCCATAAAGGGCGAGCGCTGGATGCGATATCGAGACGGGATTGAAAATAAGCTTGTTGTTTGTCGTTGCTTGTAGTCAATACTGTATGTGTGTGTGTGTGTGTTTGTACTGTGTTCGCTGGACCACTGGGCGGGATGTTCGGGTGGCACCGTGGCTGCGGCGAGGAACGGAACGAAGGATATTGTTTTTGATGCTTGTGATTTTTTGATTTTGATTTTCTATGCTTTATTTACTGACCCCCCCCCCCCTTTTTTTTTTTTCTAATTCTTATTCTTGTTTATTCCTTTGTTATTATTATTTATGATTTCCATTCCTTTTCCTTTTCTTTTTCTCTTTTCTTTTCTTTCTTTTTTTTATAATTCTTTTCGTCATAGTTAGCCTCTTCCTCGCCTTCTTCAGGACCGCATGGCCAAGTCCGCATCCCGGTATCGCTGTTTGGTCACGCTCTTGTGCGGCCACACGGAGAGAGTGAGAAGTCGAGTGAGAGCGAGAGACCGTTCCACGACGTCACGGAGGCTATTCCGGGTGTCTATGTCGTGGCCTGCCAACCAGACTACAAGTGAACCGGACTCGACGCCGTGCAGCCACCTCCGCCGTGTCGCCGTGTCGCCATGCACACGCACAAGAGGCGCCTTTTGTGTTTCCCGCCAAACTATTAAAAACAAAAAAAGAAAAAAAAGAAGAAGAAAAACCCAACCTTGTAGCCTCGTCAAGTTCCATGCCACGTGGTGCCCCGGGGATGGCTTGGCTTGGGGGGCAAGACGGGGCAACGCCAGGCGTGAATTAGGAAAGGAAAAGGAAAGGAAAGGAAAGAAAAGATCTACAGACTCAGACTGGAAATAGAGCATGTGCCCAGGGCCGCTGGACGGAAATCGCACAGCGGCGCCAAAAGAGCCAGCGGCAAGATTGGAACCCTCGAATCTCGACTCTCGACTCTCGAGATGCCCCGTGTCTATCTAGGATGAAGGCGCATGATGCGCGTTGTGACCTTGGATATTTCCTCTTTACTCTGACGGCACGGCACCCTCAACAGCAGAGAAACCACAGTGCGAAGTGTACAGTGCCCGCTGTCCGCTGCCCGCTGCCCGCTGTCCACCACAAATCACAAAGTGAGCTGTGAGCTGTACCTGCAAAGCCGTGTGACATGTGAGAAGGCCGTTCGGCGTCCCAATTGGCCCTGGCCCGTTCTGCCGCGACGAGTGAGAAGCAAGAGACGACGGAACATTCAAGTATTGGCGGTGGGCGGTTCGTAGGCGACAGGCTCTCGGGCTCTCAGGATCCAACCTGCTACCGTACTAAGTACTTCTTAACTTGTACATACAGTACTTAATGTACCCAAGTACCCCCATTGACTTCCTGCCATTCCCATATGACACACCTCCGTCGGTTGCTGCCAGACATGACGGGATTGCTATCAAGCTCATTGCCAGGCACCAATGTCCGCGGCTCCCGAAGCGTGTCGACACTGGACAGCCTGTTTATTGTTTTGATGCGACGCTCGTCGCGGACTCGGAGGCCAGGCCGTCAGACCTCAAAATGAAAAGTCGAGAGGGAAGAAGGGATAACAAAAAAAAAAAAAAAAAAAAAAAAAAAAAAAAAAAAGAGGCCCGGCACCACATTATGACGAATGAGATGAAAGATGAAAGCATTCAACTTGCCGCACACACCACCCAATCCAGCAGATTGCACCCGTGCCACCATGATACTGTCATGTCATGGATGGCAGCAAATACATACATATGGTCCCCTGATAACCAACCCAAGTCCAATCTCTTCAAAGACACCCGGTTGGCTCGTTGGCTCGGCAGGTGAGTGGCTATCAAAGGGGGAGAAAAATGTTGACCGGTTCGCCCAGTGACACCATAACACCAAGTCGTCTGCATGCTTCCCATCTCTGGCCACATTCCACGCCCGACCTTGTATTGGTACAATAATGCAAGCCCCAACTCCCAAGCACAAGAAGCTCAAATCGCGAAAAAGCCAATGCCGAGACTTCGTTTTAAAATGCAATAACTTTAATGTGCTGCCATGTACCATACGTATGTCCGTTTGTTGATAGGCCAGTGCGGCACGAAGCACGAAGCACGAAGCACGAAGCAGCGGACGGGCCGGAAAGCGGGCGCTACTTTGAACAGAAAAGGTTAATCGGAACAGCAACCTTTCATCTTGTCTTATTCTCGATGCCCCTCCATCGAGGCCCTCTTCACCTTGAACTTGACCGCAACTTTGCAATCTTTACTGCACAAGGCCTGCCGTATGAAACCCGACTTGTTCCTTGGCCCTTGGCTGGCAGTGAACCATGGACCATGGAGACGGGACCTTGCTGCATGCCGTCATCTTATCGTATTTTAGGCAGTACAGCCCAAACAGTCCACACGGTCCAAACATGGGATCATCACGACTGGACGCCTGTGGTCTTGGAGTACCTCTGCAATGTCCTCCTCCTCCTTGGACCTTTTGCCTCGTCGTCGGCGCAAATGTGCTGATTTTGTTCAGGAGCAAGTTCCCCATGCCAGAAGATGCCAGTAGATGAACATGATGTTGTCCAATCCTTTCCTTCTCCCTTTCCCTTTCCCTTTCCCTTTCCCTTTCCCTTTCCCTTTCCTTTCTTTTCCTTTCTTTTCCTTCGTGATGGCCGAAACCCCAAAATGCTTCTGCTGCACTTCCAAAGGACAGACAAATTCACCCGTTCGGCTCTTACTCGACTCCTGGCGCAGATCCATGGACCCGTTCGGAATAATGCAATTGTCTTTTCGTCCGGCCTGAAAATGTCCCACCCACACACCTATCGCGAATTCCGACATGCTCTTTCTTGGCGCCTTCAAGCGTGAAACCCCTTTTTGTAATGCAATTGGACTTGAGAGGTGCAGAAAAAACGACGCTCCGTGGGCATTACGAAACGCCACACATCTCGAAATGCCAATTGCGCCTTTTATGGAAAATCTTGCCCAAAAGCCCAAGAGAGTAGTGCAGCCGGAGCAGCCAGAGGCACCTTTGCGACTACCAAGAGAAGGGAAAATGACAGTGCCCACCAACCCACAAGTGCCACTTCAAGATAAGTTCACTTTTGTTCACAATCCCAAAGCTTGCAAGGAGCGGGCAGGTCGTACTGAAGTATTGCGGCGCCGTGAGGAATCACGTATCGGTCAAGAAACAAACCTCCTCCATTTTATAAGGAGTCGCCCATGAACACATCATAGTCGCATAGATAGTACGGGTGCCCGGTCCAGCCCGTGCTGAAATACGGGAACAAACTCGAACTTTGCCTTGAAAAGCCTAGCTAGTGACTGATGAAGTTGGACTGATCGTGTGGCACACGGCATGTCAAAAAGTCGGGTGTTATCTCGTTGCATCTTCTCTCCTAGTGAGTATATGGGGAATCGGCACGGGATGCCGCGGTGGGTTAGACAGCTCTCATTGTGTCAACGGAGCACAAACCGCGGCCATGTCTTCCATACTCCAAAGCACTTGTAAAATGATTGTCATCTGATCTGAGTGTTCATATAAGTGTCATGTTTGAATTGTTGTTGGTCAGCCTGGACTTTGTGATGTTGCAAGCAATGAGCACCTGAGGCCAAACATCATGATGACGCTATCGACGGCTACTCCCAACCCAGTTCCATATAAACTGTCGAGAGTTTCAATTGCCCGTTAACGAGCTAGATGGAAAGATTTGCAGCTCACGATGTCGATTGATTTGCTTTTTGCCGGTGGCTTGTTGCTTCGTTGCCTTGGTACCATAACTGATGCAACACACGGTGGGGGGCTGAACGAGTGTGTTCATGGCCAGTCACAGTGACAGCCGCGGCTTTCATGCATACCAAGGTTGAGGAACACATCCTGCAAAGCAACCTTGCAAAGCTTGCCTCCGTCAGGCATGAAACACGGACAATGTACAGTGGCCCCTTGTGTATGTAAAATGTTCAAAGCTGTAATTTTTCCAAAACAGGCCAGCTGGAGAGCTCGATGCGTCTTCTGAAACAAGATACTCTGAGCTGAATAGCCTGACAAAGTAAAGTGAACCGGGCCAGTAGTCAAGTCTTGGGTGATTGCAACGCATATACATGTCTCCTTGGCTTCCCGCTTGCCCAGGTGCACCTGCCCGGCTTGTTGCAGGGCCAGTCCATTCTCCTGGGAGCAGCGGCCTCGTGAAGCTTCCTGTTTGACACTGACGAGTAACCGATATACGTGACGCCACTGCTCTCGGGCACGGAATTTGACGTACCTGGGACGAAGACCATTAGCCGAAATCACGATTGCTTGAACAAGTTTCGGCCGAATGATTGGCAAACTGAGGTGTTCCCAGCCAAAGTGGGCGACAAATCGCCAATCCACCATACTTACACGTCGATGAAAAACTCCATATCCCTGTATAAAAACATGTCAAGTCTCCAAAGTCACCAAACCACCCTCGACGTTGATAGCTTGATACCATTGGAGAAAGATATTGTATTGTGGCCAGGCCGGGGCCGCGGATTATGGGGAAAAGAGGCAGGAGCCAAATCCTGGTCCTTCCCAGAAAGACTCGAAAGCCCCCATTGGGTCTGGGACTCTGGTCTCAGGACCGCCCCTGTCCGCGCCTTCCTCCTCGCCAGTGGACCTCCAGGAAGACGCATTCGTCAAACCTCGACGGTTCATGGGGCGAGACTACGCTGACCGAAAATTGGGAGGACACGACGAAGGAAAAAAAAAAAAACTTGTTGGCTTTGCTCGTCACTTTCACCGAGATCTTCGGATGAGACTTTTCGATTTGAGTACACTACTATTTGGGCATTTGACTGGAAATGGACGAATCTCGACAGTGATTTGTTGTGCAGTGCGAGGACAAAGGTGTTGATCGATTCTTCACTTCACTCTTGGCTCCGCGACAGTTGGAACATGTCGTTTGTCTCATGAGTTGCCACAGCAATTTGATCCAGTTAGCGAGCCGAACCGCTCCGAATTTGTTTGCCCAACCGAGCACGTTTACGACATCAACAGTTTGACTTCCGACTTCACCGCAATATCGCGATACCGCAATAGGGCAAATAAGGACGAGAGCCAGGTCTAAGCTTCCACAAATGGTCCGGGATTATGGCAATCTGCGAAGATGGTATATGGTTCGTGCATCGTCGTTTGCAGGGAGTAACGTTCCGTGAATCCGTGACAGTGGAGGGTACCGGATAGATGGGCCGATGGGCCGTCTGATCTCGCTGGTCGTCGGCACGCGTTGCCCGGGTGGGGGGGGGGGGGGCCAGCAAATCTCAGGTCCAGCGGAGAATCGCTCAGGTCCAAGGTGGGGAATCACAAATCCATTTAAGCAGGCGGTGAACAGGGGGACCATATGCCGGGCATATGCCAGATTATACAGTGTTTTAGTGCGTGCTTATACTATACATATAATATAAGTAGGGACCCTTGCTTAAGGCTATATTATGCAATTCTATTAGTATATATTCTTTAAATATATATACACTAATTAAGTTTTTAAGTAAAGAAGCAGTAAATGTAAAATTAAGAATAATAACATTGCTTAGAGAGGGATTATATATAGTATCTATATAAATAAAGTATAAAGGCTTAATATCTCTACTAAGAAGAAAAAAAAATTTTTTAGTAAAAAAAAAATAAGTAGTCTATATCTTATCCTTATATAATATATAGGAAAAGCTTCTTTATATATACTATATATAGGGAATAAGTATATTTATAGAAAAAGAAAGAATATAAAATATATAGTATCTTGCCTTTATCTAGACAACACTAACAACACTAATGTACTATATACCTAGCATACATAATCGCTTTATATTTAATAAGTCTTATATATTAACTAAAAATAGCACCTTAACTACGCCTATAGATAATCTAGTCTACCTTTAATATTCTTAACTAAATAGAATAAAATAGACAAAATGTAATATTTAAATATTACTCCTTATTATTATATATATTATATCTATTAAACTATAAAATAGGTATCTTTAATTACTCTAGAGGTAATTTACTACTTCTTTAACATTCTAAAGGTATATATTCTCGCTACTATAAGATATATATATATTAATATTATATAAAATGTTATTAATTCTATTAAAGTTACTATTACTAAAAGCGGTCTATATACTATATATATAAAACAAGTAATTAACTGTCTTACTCTCCCTACTTATCCTTAAGTAAATAATAATAGTCTTCTTTATTTTATTCTAGTATATATAAACCTAAAGGATATAATTTATAAAGATAATATAAAGGCTATAATTTAGGAGCACGTTAGTATTATTAGTATATAATATATATTATATATTGCTACTATAAACTAATAATATCTTAGATCTAATTTTCGCTTAACTAATCTAGGAAAATAAATAAAACAACGCTGAAATTATTATATATATATAGTGGATATATACTTCCTTTATATACTAATATATATATTCTATAGGAGCTACTTTTTTACAATAGAAAAAGAAGGTTACTTTTAGTATTAATATTTTAAATATACTAGAATTAAGGTTTATATATTTATTAACCTTAAGCTTATTAAGAAAAATAAGTAGTGAAACAATAAGTTTAATATAAAACTTATTAGTAACCTATATAAGACCTATGCTAGTTATTTAGAGAACATAAGTATTAATAATAAAATTAAAAAAAAAATAGAGTAATATATTATATCCTATTCTATATTTTTATTATAAGTTTAATATCTAAATAGGGCATATTAGGTATATATTAAGGCTTAGGAGAATTATAAACTATACTATCTTCCTCCCCTACTATTTAAGGAAGTAGGCCTAATTTACTATAAAGATTAAGAAATAATATAGATTACTAATAAACCTAATAATATAAGTTATATTACACTTCTATAGTATATATATACTTATAATCTCTAGAGCATTTATATTAGCTATCCTCGCAGCCTTAGCACTAGTATATATACGCAGTTTCCTATTAATAAACATTTATATAACATAGCATATCTAGAATATATAGTTATCTATAGTACTAGTCCTAATAAAAATAGTGGAAGAGAGCGCTGCTCTTTTTAAAATAGTTCCTAATCTAAGCAAACGCATTATAGTATATATATATAATATCTAGACATTAACATATGCTAATATTATATAGGCTTTTACTATAAAAGGCAAGCTTAGATAAAGATATATAAATGCAGCGTTTAATATAACTTCTTTATACCCTTTAATATTAAAAGGTTTCTATTTATTATGCTTACTATATATAGCATATATAACTATATTCCTCTACCCCTAAAGAAAATTCCTAAGGATATTAAATAGGCATTATCTTTAGCTTTTATAGAGCATAATAATATTCTAACATTAATATCTTATAAGCATATAACTATTATAATATTACTATATAAAACTCTAATCTTTTTATAGGGCAATTATATTTAAGTCCTATCCTCCTTTACCTTTTATAGCGTTATAAGAAGAATTATATAAAATAAATATATCTAGCACTTAATTATAAGGATAAAGTATAGAATTTAATTCTTTAAGCTTAACTTCTATAGTTTCTATTTAGAATATATCTTATAGGTTAGTGCATACTCTCTATATATTGCTTATAAGCTAATCCTTTATAGGAGCTATTTATAAATAAAACTTTAATTAGCTATAAGATCTTAATAAGCGCTAGATTTGCAATATTTATATATAGGGACTAGATAAATTCTATATTATTCTCTGCCTTTAGGAATAAGTATAGGTATTTATAAAAGCGCTATATATCTAAATTAACCTATCCTTTAAGCAAATTAAGGGAATAGTAAATATTCTCACATATTCTATATATAATAATAAGAAGTTAAGTAAGTAAAAATCTTACCTATATATTATATATAACTTATACCTTATAGTGCGTAAAACCTTTATCTATATTATTATAACTGTAGAGATAGCAAAATGTTATTAAGAGGTATTTTATTGCCCTTATATTTATATACTATATGCTATACTTATGCGTTCTAGATATTTATAGCTATGTTTAATTAATTAAGCACTATTAGTAGGTAGACTATTAGGTAGCACTATATAAATCTAATACCTAACGCCCCTTTAAGCACTATTTAAGCAATTATATATAATATAGACTTAAAGCAAGTAAAAGGTAAACCTATTTAATATATATATAATATATATGCTAATTCTATAATAGGTCTTAGCGAATACCTTTATATAAAGTATCTATCTTTTATATAGTAGAAATATCTTAAATATCTATTAATCTTCTACTATGTTTATATTAAGCGTAACTAGCGAAGGGCTTATTAAGATGCACCTAATAAGAAATTTATTATGCCTTTATTAGATGCCTAGTTGCATAAGGACTATAAAGACTATATTACTGCCTTATATAATGTATATTTAGATTAAAAGTCCTAGTTTAGGTCTAAACTTTAGCCTTAAATTATAGCTAGCCTTATATTAGTAATGTCTAAGGTGTAGCCTAAATAAAGAATATATGCCTTAAAGAATACTAATATAGAAGAAAGTAGTTATTAGGAAGATTATACTATTACTAGAATGTAGGTATCTCTACTAGTAGTAATTCTTATATAAGTAATCTAGTCTTTCTAAATATAGTATATACTAACTATATATTAGCTTTAAGAGATATATAGTAGAAAAGTATTTAAAGGCATAACTTACTAAAGAGAGCAGTGTTAGTATAACCTAGAGAGATATGTCCTATAGGTAATATATAAGTAAAGCACTTATAAGAAAGAATAAAACTAATTAAAGGTAAGCTATATAAAGGAAATAAAATACAAGCCTTCCTTAGAACCCCTGCAATCTATATAACTTACCTATAGCTAGTTTGCGTATATAAGATATATTTATGCCTTATGCTAAATAAATGCATAGCATTGCTATGCCTTTTAAATTACCTTTATAGTTATAAGTGTGTAGCACTAATTTACTATATGCCTTATATATAACTAGTAATACTACACCTAATGCTAAGATTACCTTACTTTTTAAATCCCTTATATATTTATAATTAAGCGCTACTAATATACTATATAACTAGCATATAGGTAGCATTACTACACCTAGTGCTAGGTATATATAAAGTACTAACTTAATCTTTAGATTACCTATATAGTTATAATTACATAGCATTATTATACTATATAGCTAGCATATAGGTAGCATTACTACACCTAGTACTAGATATATAGTAAGCAATACTTTAATCTTTAAATTGCCTATATAGTTATAATTACGCAGTATTAATATAATATATGCCTAATATATACGTAGTAACACTACGCCTAATATTAAAGTATCATTGCCTATACTATCTTAATTGCAAGGCATTAACACACTATATGCCTAATATATATGCAGTAATACTACGCCTAATGTTAAAGCATTGTTGCCTATACTGTCTTAATTGTAAGGCATTAATATACTATATGCCTAATATATATATAGTAACACTACACCTAATGTTAAAGCATTATTGCCTATGCTGTTTTAATTGTAAGGCATTAACACACTATATGCCTAATATATACGCAGCAACACTATACCTAATATTAAAGCATTATTGCCTATACTGTCTTAATTATAAGGCATTAACACACTATATACCTAATATATACGCAGTAATACTACGCTTAATGTTAAAGTATTATTGCCTATGCTATCTTAATTATAAGGCATTAACACACTATATGCCCGATATATACGTAGTAATACTATGCTTAATATTAAAGTATTGTTGCCTATACTGTTTTAATTGCAAAGCATTAATACACTATATACTAGGCCTATATAGAGTAATAATATACCTAATATATTGTATAAAAGCAGTACTAGCTTATCTCTCCTATTAATCTTATAGTTATAGAATAATATAACTATATTATATATAGTAAATAAATATAACGTAGATAATAATAGTAAAGAGGACCTTAAATATCTTAGCTTACATAAATGCACACCTTAGGTAAAAGATAAGAAGATTAAGAATAAGGTAAGTATATATTATACTATATCTAACTTATAGGTATTATATGCTTACCTTATATAGAGCCCCTCTACTATTTCTATAGATTACATTAATGCAATAGGTAATAATAATATTAGATATATAATAAGCATATATAAAAAGGTATAGTATAATATATTCTATCTATAGTTTCTATATACTAATTTATTATACTAGACCTTTTTTATAAATAAGGATATTATATTAGTAATATTAGTAAATACCTCTTATACTACTTATAAAGATAAAAAAGCTCTATCTTACAAACGCTAATAATTATTTACATTACATAGTAGTAATATATACTCCCTAAATACTAAAAGTATCTAAAGTTTAGAGAAGCAAAAACATCTACTATAGATAAAAAATAAAAGGCTATAGATAAAGTAGGAAATTTAGGTTTTATAGTAAGAAAGGATAAAACTTAAATAGGTATATTTATAATGCCTATATATATAAATTATATACTAATAATACTTAGGAAATTAAGGATGTTAAATGTATAGACTTATAGAAGAATTATATAAATTATTAAGAGTTACTATATAGTTAAGATATAATTATTTATTATTTAGTTTTTATATACTTTATAATATAAATATTAATTCATAGCTATTCTTATTACTATATAAATAATATAGCTAATAAATATATATATATATATATAATATATAATAAAAATTATAGAGGAAAATAAGATATATAATTAGAAGGGAAATTAAATATAAAATATATTATACCTCTAGCTAAGTATTTAATTTAGGTATACTACTATCTCTAAACTCTTTACCTAATATATATATATCTAAGTTATGCACTATATTTATTAGTGGTTGCTGGTTATGTTTTCCTACACTTAAGCTTATTTAATAAAATATAGAGCTATATTATTATTAGAATTTATAATTCTATTGCCTAAAAACAATAAGTATTTTATATAGTAAATATAGAGAATATTTACAATATATACAATTAGCTCTAGTTTATCTGTAAATCTCTATACTAAGGATGTCTTAGGGCTAAGTCTAGACTCTATTAGTTATAGAATATATAGTATATATATTTATATATACCTAGGTTTATAAAGATATTATACGTTTTGCTAACTAAGAGTTAATACCTAATTTTAAATTACGCTATATATAGAATTAATATTTAGTCTATATATAATATATATAAGGTATATACTTTTTACTAGCTACCTTCTCCTTAATCTTTATATTTACTTAACCTAGTAGCTATATTTAACTATAGTATTCTTGTTTAATATAGCAATAAAACTATTATATTATAGGATTAGTACTAATTTAAAGAACTTATATATTAGATATATACACTTACATTATCTATAAAGGCTTAGCTATATATTTTCCTACTACTATTAATAATAAGGTTACACCTAAAAGAAAATAGTTAAGTAATTAATAAGTTATATAGCATATATATATAAGATATATACCTATGTATTAATTCTTAATAAAATAGAAGCACTAGATAATGTTAGAATTAGACTGTAATAATAGCCTAACTAAGATAGATTAGCTGCGTAAAGTATAGAGTTATTAATAAAATCTATTAAGGCTAGTATAGTGTTTACTTATTATGTGAATATATGTATAAGAGAAGGAAAAATTTGCATTTACTATATATATATGAAACGTGTCCTTAATGTTTTAGGCTAAAGGCAAAATTTGTATATTACTTGTATATATATACTAATGCAATAATATATATTTAAAAGCACTTATATTAAATAATTATATTTTACTATATAGTATATATAATAATCCTAACTAAGTTATAAAATATTAAATATTATATATATATATATATATTTAATTATAAAATAAATTTTAAATATAGTTTTTATATAAATAATTATAAATTATAACTATATAATATAATATATTTATTTATATTTATTATAATACTATAAGTCTAAAGAAATTCGAAATTTATAAGGTAAAAATAAAATAATATAAGAGAATTATATTATTTATTAATGTTATTTACTATTATAGTTA